>CM061115.1:10261000-10418855 GCA_030770115.1 Daphnia galeata
GCCCAGGCCATCATAATTCATCTCGTCTTGGATCGTTATAACAGCGCAGTCTAGTCGTGGAGAAATTACACGCCATTTTCTTTGCGATGCACCAAGCCACCGAGTCGAGTAGTTCAGAATGAAATTCAGAATGCCATTTCATCATCTTTCATTGTTGTGTACCAATCTACTAATGCTTAAATTGCTTATCATAAGGAGTGAAATGAAAGTCAAACCCAATTTTGAGCTCCATCATAATTTGTACATCATCGCGTTGACAGAAAAAAAAATATGAATAAAACAAATAATAAAAAACATGTACGGTTTACAAAGGGGCACACGGAGGATGTGGGCGAAAATTTGAACATTTTGGAAGAATTACCAGGTGGAGGAAAACAGAATGTCGTTTGGTGCAGTCGTCACGGCAATTTCATTTTATCGTGAAAACATGAACTGTTGTACACAAGAAAAGAGCCGTTGTTCAACCTAAATAGACTGGAGGAGGATCGAGTTCTTCGGGGGAAGGTGTAGCCTACAAGAATGTTTAAGAAAAAGCAAAGAGGCGAAGGAGATATAAGACAAAAATAAAAAAAAGAATAAGGAAAAATAAGGAACATTTTCGGCGCGATACACACTTACATACACGTCCATCTAGGAATTTTTTTGTCTTTTTTTTTATATCATTTACGTTCTTCTTGTAAAATCCAGGCCCAAGATGTGGAATCAAGACAACTCGAGCGAGAAAAATACAGAAAAGAAGGAAGAAAAGAAAGAGAGAAGTTGGACTGAGAACGATGCAGCTGGATTGGATTACACAGCAGCACGTCTAAATGTTGTATCAACAAACAAAAGAATTCTATTGAACATTTCAATAAGGAGGCCTCGGAAGTTTGGGGAATAGAATGCGCTGCTCCGTCCAACAACACAAAAATAAAAGTTTGCGCGCGCGCGTATGCATATGGAAGATGTTGAATATCAAATGGGATTCATTTTACTTGCGTGAAAAATAGAACAAAGTGCTCTCTTTCCAATTCCTTTCTGGTCCATGCTTTAATAATAATAATAAAAAGAGACTCGTTTACCCCCCCCCCCCCCCCATAGGCATCTACATTTACATCTCTTTCATGCCAGTTTCGGCAGAATGAAAACATCTTCATTTTTCTACAATAGAAAAAAAGAAAGAAAACGTCCTGAAGGAGAAAAGAGCCGGCCTACCAAGCACCAAGTGAAAAGATAGCGAGAAATCGAATTTGTTTCTCCTTTTCTCCCCTCACACTGTCGCCAACTTAATCTCGTTTCTAAAAAACTCCTATGACAAACAATTTCGTTTTCACGACAACAATGATGACTTTTCCAATGCAGAAAAAAAAAGTTGGGTTAAAAATAAATAAAGACAGGAAACGGCCTATTTATTGCCTTCTAACAGCCTATCGGGTTGGGTGAAGGAACAATTCTCCCAACAGAATAGAAAGGAAAAAAACAAGAACCGCCGCCATGCTTTAAAAAAAAATATATTAAAAAAATTTTTGGGGAATTCTCTTTTGAACTCGTGTGCCACCATGCGAGAACGGACAATCAAGCCCCCTGTTTTCTTTCTCTCCCAAAGGAGGAACGATGAGATTTTTTTCCCGATTTCTACTTTACAGGCAGCAACTGAGTGTAATGGATGTTGGAAGAAAACTCAGTCAAAAGTGAAAAAAAGGGAGAGTGAGAGAGATGGCTATTTTGAAACGATAAAAATGAAGAGCGGGGGTAGTGATAGAGGACTGTCAACACACATTTCGATCATGGATGAGAGCTGTTGGCGAGGGAGGTGAAACATTCGGGTTGGTTATAGAGAAGCCGTTCTGTCTTTCTAAGAGGATGTGGCAGCAGCTCCGTTGGCAGCGATGAGAGGTGAAGGATCCTCGGCTCTCTGATCTTCTAGTCGACCCGATTGCAATCGCATAATCAACGAAAAAAAATCTTCGTCTGGCATGGTTGGCCCCCTGTGTCTCCGAGGCGATGTGTCCGGCAAGGCGCTGCGCTGATCTTCCAGTCTTGTGCCCTAAAACGATTTTCAAGGATATTAAAATGCACAAAATTATAACATTTGACAAAATTATTGACGTAGAAATTTGGTCAAAAGGTGGAAGATATCTAACCTGACACCGCATTAACATTTCGAAGAAATTTTCATCGGGCAACGCAGCTGCGTCCTCGCCAGCTGGTTCCACAGACAACCGACGCAATATGTCTGGATTGGCGTTGTTCAGGCCGGGTAGTCGCGGGAGTGAAGCTCGCTGTTCATCCATCCGACGACTCTGCATGCCGGCGATCAGGTCCATTAAGTCTTCCTTCAATCGCGAAGGGCTCTCTGTCAAAAACAATTGACGCACGAAATAGGAAGAAAAAGAAAATAATAATAAGAAACTCGGTAGAGAAACATCGGGAAAACGAACTAAACTATGGGTGACGCCTGGAGAGCGCACTTTCCCCTCCCCGTTTCCCGGGTAGATGTACTCACCGTGAATATTCGACGGGAGCGTACTTGCTTGTTGGTTCTCCTTGTTATCTATGATTGCCAAGGAGCAACGCTGATCGTCCATACGTTTTGATTGGAATTGAGTGACCAAATTAAAAAAAGATTCCTCTTCATCCATGGCATCGTCTCCGTTTGCCTATCGTATTTCAAAACAAAATGCATTTCGGTTAGCAACAGGGTAGTTTCGCACAGAAACGGCGGACCAAAACAACAGGCAAGACGTGACAGACTGGTGAGCGAGAGAAGCAGACAGACGGAAGAAGAGGCATTCCGATAGAGCCGGATCAAGAGAGGATTTTGAAACTTACAAACGGGGGCAGCATATCACGTCTAACCACTGGGTGGCCAACGAACGGTCTAGGCCACACAGGATCCATTTCATGCAGTTCCCGGCGTCCCTTGCTATGAAGTTGTTTCACATCCGGCGTCAGCTGGATTAATCACAATGCAAGCAACCAAAATTGAAAAGGACCAAGGAAAACAATGATGATGATGATGATAATAATAATAATAATAAAATCGCCATGCTGCAGCTCACGCGAGAAAATAAAATTGATAATGATAAGTTTTGGAAGGTTTCCAGTAGAATTCCCACCTTCCCGGAGTTGTAATAATAAATAAAGGGAGAGACCACGGGTGTGGGACGATGCGGAAAAAAAGAAGCGAAGAACCAAAAAAAACAACAAAGCGACAAAAGCGGCCAAACACAAACAAACCTTGAGCAAATCCATGCGTTCCATGCTTAACCTGCGCCTTGCCTTGCTATCTGCTCCGTAGAGTCCGTCGTCATCGGCCTCGGATGCGTGACCTTTTGTTGAATTTCCCATGCCACCGCAACCACCATCGCCATCAACACCCAACGTGCGCCTCAAGTCCGCCAAGTTCATTTGTGCTGTCGCCTCGCCCGTCGGATCGCCAATCTGTAGAGAAAAAAAATAGAGGGGGTTAATGGTCATTTAACGCCAAAACCATTAATCCATTAAAAGTTCGCTTGATTGGTTCGTGTTGGTGGCTCACCTCGCGGGATATTTCAAGGTGCCGTTGTGCGTAATGTAGAGCTTTCTCATGATTTCCCATGGCGGCATGTGCGTTCCCCAAGCTCCAACAAGCACGTCCTATTGGTGACGGTCACGATACAAATAGGAGCAATGTGAATGGCGATTATACACAATTTAAAAAAAAATTCAAGAATAACAGAATGTTAAGAAAAGAGGCGAGTTCTCAGAATTCGACGCCCACCTTCTCCGACTTTATCCATAAGCTCTTCAGCAATACGCAAGTGCCGCAGATGATAATCGATGGCTGTAGGATAATCACGAAGCAGTGTATACGTATTTCCCAGACTGTAACAAGCTTGCGCTTCGACGGCTCGATCTCCAAGATCCTGTGCGAGCAGGAGTGTTTTCCTGAGGGAAAAAGGCAAGTAGAGAGGATGGGTAAAATTCAATTTGAATTTCTTTTAAAGTTTAAAAGATGCTCAACGATTCCCTTTCTCATACGCAAATTAAGGAAACTTTCCATCACTAAAAGGAAGTCACTGTATTTACTTGTAATGTTCGGCTGCCGTTTCAAACTCTCCGAGGAAGATGTGGGCATTTCCGAGGTTGCTGTGTGCTCTCCTTTCGGCTGCTTTGTCCCCAAACTCTCGAGCAATATTCAATCGCTAAAACCACAATGTAGAAAAGAAAAAAAGGAAAATTAAAAAAGTATTCTCCACTCACATAGTCCACGTTTAATTTGTCCTGATCGTATCGATTTTAATCTCCTTAAGCCTTTTCTTTAACCGCTGTTTCCACCACAACCCACACACAATATCTTAAGATATAAATTTTTTACTGCCAGAAACGGCTCACCTCTTGATGATATTTTATGGCTTGGGTAAAGCTACCCAAGAGATAATGGGTATTGCCTAAGTTGCCGCATGCTCGACCTTGGGCAGCACGATCGGTTATTTCTCTCATGAGTTCAAGATTTTCTCTATTAAGATAAAAACCCAAGGAAAATGTAAATTAGAACGGGTTAGTAAAATGAAAAATCAACGACGACTTAACTTCTTTTGGGAAAGAAATAAAAAACTCACTCGTAATAATTTACGGCTGTTAGCAAGCAGTTCCGCACGTCTTCAGGAAACTCGCCTGGATCTTGTTGACCCAGCCGGCCAAGATGTTTACCTTTCGCATGGAAAACGTTTCCCAAGTTATACAACGCCCTACCCTCTCCAACCTGGAAATGCGAAGGAGCCATGTTTACATTAGAGGCGACGAAAACGATATTAGGTGCTAAAAAAGAGGGTGGTTTACTTTATCGGTAAGCTCCCTGGAAATGTCGAGGTGTCTTTTGCAGCATAGTACAGCTTCATCAAATCTGCCCATTACTTTCAATGTATTCCCAAGATTTCCACTGGCTTTGGCTTCACCCAGCCTGTCACCCATGGTTCTGTAAAATAAAGTTTGCTGAATTTAGTAGAAAATTAACACATATCAACAAATGAAATGGGTGAAAAATTACCTGGCTAGTGTAAGATCATGTTTGTGATACTGCATGGCTTTAGTGTATTCACCAAGATAAAAATATGCATTTCCTAACTGTGAATAAATGGCGCTGAGGGTTCTCAAGTCATCAGTTCCAGCTTGAATTGCTGCTTCGAAAAAGGCAACACCAGCTCTGTGAAGATTGACATAAAAAAGAAATGACTTAAACTGTGAGTATGTCTTGTAAGAATCAGAGTAAATAAAACAAACATCCAACAAAATGAATTCCTCTTGGATATAACAACTTTATTCATGGACAATTTGTACCTGCAATCACCAGCTTTACAAAGACGTTCTCCTTCTAACGCCAATTCAAGGCAAGTGCTGTTATCCATATCTGTCATGTTGTTAGGATGATTGTGTGTTTAGACTCAGCGAGGCTAAGTTGACTATGAAACACTGGTGTACAACTTAACCCACTGTGTTGAGGAGTCAGTAAAACTAACCTAAAGAAGACGAGCGTCTAGGAAAGCCTCGACTACAAGAGACCAACTGAACGACTGAACTAAGAAACGTCCAGTTCAAATTCAAGATACTCCCGACAGAGTATTGATTGTCGAGTTGCGCGCGGCTAGACTCACTGGTTGCGTTGCTTGCTCTTTTTTCACGAAGTAAAAAATAAAACAAAGTATTAATCAATCGTGTATGACAGTAGCCTAGAGTTCAAATCAGCATTGCATTACATCAGGCTATAAAAAAACGTTTGAAAAACTTTGAAAAACTAAGACGATACGTTCTCGAATAAAATGAGACAATCGCAGAAACAAACCGCCCTTTATTCCTAGCTTGTCTTTATTCCGCGCAACTTTTATTTCAATTTCAACCGGACGACCGTTGGAGTGAGCAGAGCTTAGAGCTAATAGTAAGACATGTGGCGCCAAAAATCTGTGTCAAACATGCCTGGTGGCCAAAAATTGCCACTAGATGGATCAAGAACAAGATTTTGAAACTGACTTGCAGACGAAAAAACAAGTTTTTCAATTAAGGTTGTAAAACTTGTTTTTTTTTTTAAGTTTTTTTTTTTCAATATTTTACTATGTGTTTATAATTCGTGCTTGTTCACGTGAGAACCTACTTTCAGTGACAGTAGAAATTTAATGTTCACAGCTGTTGGTCAGCAACAAAATGTTGGCGAAGAATTTAATTACGTGTCATAATCGAGTTTCTGTTGCTTTGATCCAGCGATTGTACACAACGACGACCCAAACTCCTTATATTTGTAAGTTAAAATTCAGCTCGCACTTTCGCTTAACTTAACTAGCTGTTTGCCCTATATTGAATGTTCCCAGTGAATTGGATCAAGGAGGAAATAACCAAGAAAAGCGAACCTTTGTATGATGGGCACATTCCCATAAATTTGCTCCAAAGAGCTGTCCTTTCTGTGGGCTCTAGTATTGTGTCACTGACAGATCCAGCTAGGGGAGGTGATGAAAGTTTAAAACAATCAAACTCATAGCTATGAAAATAAGATTTTTGGTTCTTCAAATGTATAGACATGATTGCTGTCAATGGAGAGAGTTCTGGTCACTCTGCTCTCGTAAGGATGCAAAGAAAGATGTTGGAAAGCGAAGAAGGTCAACAAATTCTCATGTGATAAATGTTTTATGTTTCATGTTGTCAAGATTATAATTTTCCGTTATTATTGTCAATTAGGGAAAGGCCTAAAATTAACTCGAGCACATTAGACGTTGAGAAGCTGAAATCTTACCCAGATGGAACTTTAGGAAGAGAATACACCAAGTTTCTTGAAGTCAATGTAAGTTAAGTTACTCGACGACGCATTTCACGAGCATAAATCTCACTAGATAAATGGGCATGAATCAACAGAACGTCAGCCCGGATACAAGATTGCCTGTCCGCTTTGTTGATGACGTCGACTTGGCTTACGTGATGCAGCGCTACCGTGAAACCCATGACTTGGTGCACACTCTACTGGGATGCCCCACCAACATGTTAGGTATCATCGCATCCTACTAGTTTCTGGTGCTGTTCAAAAAAGAAAAATCGAATTTCCTTTTTGTGTAGGCGAAGTTGCAGTCAAGTGGGTTGAAGCCCTACAAACGGGATTGCCCATGTGCATCGGAGGTGCTGTGTTTGGACCTATCCGCTTGAAACCAAAGTAAGTGCTGCTGTCATTCATTGCCTGCTTTTCTTTAAATTAGACAACAACAAAAATAAAAGACAATGCTGCAGTGGAACAAACAAAGAATAACAAGTGGACAGATCGTTTCCAGCCAGTTAATTAAATCCAGCTGTGTGGCAACACAATAGGGAAGAGCCTTTATAAATTTAAATTGAGTCAACTGATGTAATAAGAGCATCCTCTTTTTTGTTCTTTTCTTTTTTCCTCTCTCTTGAGTGTGTGTGTGGTTGTTGTCTTTCGTTCGGTCGAGTGGTACGCTGAGCCGCTTTTGTCTCCTCCTTCTAAGACTAATGAGCTCTTCTTCTTTTTTCTTTTCGGTTCCCCATCTTTTGTCAATTATTGTGTTCGTGCAAGGAACCGGTCGACTTATCTGAGTAAGTACTTACCGTGGGCCATACGCGTGGGTTCGACGAGCAGCTTCTTAATGAACGTCTTCTACGAGCGACGCTGGGAACAAGATATCACAGAATTGCGTGACGAATTGAAAATCGAAACTCCACCTGGGGTTTTATAGTTTCCGTCGACTTGAGTAGAACGTGTCTGCGAGATTCAGAGAGACTTATGGCCAGACGAAGATGCACCTATCCGAGCCGCTAACAAAAATGTTGAGCCCCCCTTTTCACTGTGCCATAATTGTTTTGTTTTGTTTCTTCCCCCCTCTTGTCTTTTTCTATACTCTCTTGATTGGTACTTCTTCGCTCCATCCGAGTGTCTCTCTCTTTTTTTTGTGATGCGTCCCTTGGTTATCATTTTATTTGTTATTTTATAGAAACGAGAGAATAGAATTGGCTAACACAATGCTAGGCTGATTGAATACATCCTCGCGTATTAAAGAATTGATGTCTGACGTGTATTAAATAGATTTATTTTTATTTATTTATTGCAATACATCCAACCATCAACTTGTCGTACCCAGCAACTCTTGCTTAATTGAAATACCAAAGGGGATCGGCGGCCATGCAAGTCATCATCGAACGAACACGCGCGAGCTCGTCTCTCAGCACACCAAGGACAAATGTGATCGACTACACTACCAGCTCGACGAGTGGCAAACAGAAAATCAATAATATCTATCAAGTTGGCGACGACAGTCTCGCTAGTTTAAAGGAAAAAAAAAGAAAAAAAAAAGCTTTTTTAAATGATTTTTCACTCAGAGGTAACTCGTTTACGTTTGTATTTGCTTTAATTTTGTAATCGCTTTCAGATGAAAGTCTCTTAACGACATCAGCAGCACGGATGTTATTGCCAGCCAAACTTTAAGTCTAGTAACCGGACGCGTTTAGGTTTAACTATTGCGCTGTCAATTCGTTTCCTATTCAATGGCTGATTTATTGTTCCTCTTGAACGGTTAAGATTTGACGGTCTGACCACCGGTCCCGCTGATATTCCTGATTCTAAAGGGTGGGCAAATGATTGTGCAGGGCTCTGCTTATTCTCTTCGAATAGGAATACAAATTCACTTGACTGTACCAGTAGTAGTCTATTGAATGTCACTCAGTGACGTCGGGCGCCGTTCCGTTCCACTTCGTTATCAAAATGTGGACAAATGTGCAGTGAAGTAAATAGCACGTCGAGTTTCTCTAATTGAACACTCTTCCTATTTCTTCTCCGAAAGAAGAAGAAATAGCAAGAAGTAAAAAAAAAAACGATTAGAAGAAGAATCCTTATCCCATCTTTGGTGCCTGTCCCATCTTTGCTGGTCTGATCCTTATTGTCATCATTCAAAGCCGTTCGTTTTGCAGACATTTTGCACGAAAAGAAGGCAGCCTAGTCGTAGTATAGTACGAGAGAGGATAACAACGATCATTGTGCTATATCATATCTCAAATATATGGATTATATAGAATATTGATTAACGAGATAAATCTTCCCTTTTGTCCCTTGTCGACTACATTTTGCACTTAATCTCGTCTTTTTGGCATCTCCTCTTAAATATTATACATAGATTGACAATGTAACAATGTATCGACTCGCCGATACTGTCCTTTGAGACTCAATCTCGAAACAAGTGAATATATCCACCACACATAAGTCATATAAGAATATGAGATCTATAAAGGAAGATTTCCCCTTGACCTCTCTCTCTCTCTCTCTGCGTTCGGGTTTATACATAGAGTCGTGAAAATATTGGACCCATCATGGGCATGGCTTCTTGGCCGGATGCCGACCACTGGATCGTTGCTGGAATCTTCTACGGTAGTATATATAGAAGATAACATGACTTCATTAACTGTCATCGATCCTATCCAACCGGCTGTCCCGTCCCATGATGTTGTTGGCTGTATATATCTATGACGACAGATATCCTTTTATATGCAGCACTGTTGTGTGTATCTATATTTACAAGAGAGAGAGTGCAGTCTCTTGCTTCTCTTCATTTAAGCAGAGCAACAGCGCGTCCTCCAGGGATGCGACTGTATAACAGAATGGACGAGGAATAGGCTATACTATTATAAAAGAATAAACTATATGAAAGAAATAAGAGCTGATGCAGTATAGTAGCACAGCACACAGTGACACACAGCATAGTAAACAAGCTAGCCGGACGGCTGGGATCTCCAAAATGTGCTTGGGACTTTTGGGTTTGACGTCACATATACCGTCGTCGTTGCCGACTGACCTCCGTCGAAAAGTCAACTACAACTAGAGTCACGATGTGCTGCCAGTCACATTGCAACTGGATTTGTCAAAGCTCAAAGACTCACTTCCCAGCAGCAATAACTATTCTTCTTGATGGCATTTCAATTCGACTCACGCGACTAAATGAGGACTGAGTCTCAACACGAACGTCGCTACTATTTTTAAGTTTAACTTGATCATAGTGCCAGGCAGCACGTTGTTTCTTTTCTTCTATGCCGTTTATTGAATTTCAAAATAACTGTAACACTATTTTAGCATGAAAATAAGAGGGTGAAAAAAAAACGATTCACAAGTTCTATATAAGTACAGACTGTATACGTTTGTGAGCTCTATAAGGAACACATCTGAATGGCTGCTGGCGATTACTATATAGCCGTTTTTGTTATATAAGAGCGTCAGCGAGTTCGTCTTATTTACTCTCTTTTGTTTTGTTGGTAGCTCAGTCCGGCTGCTGTTATTGTATAGATGGGTGTGAGGCTTTGTTTCTCATCATGGAGCAGCAACAGGAGATTAGACGCAGCGAGGAGAGAACGCAGGCGTTATTTCATCATGAAACGCTCGCGACTGGCAATCTCTCGGACAGAAGAAGAAATGGCGTTGACAATACTACTACTCTTTCTCTACGCTCTGCGTCTCCCTGTTCATAATAACAGCTATAAATGATATGAATGTATGGCACTTTCATCATGACATTTCAATGTAGTATTAGATCCTCTTATAGTAAATAAATATTTCATCATTTCTTTCTTTCATTCTTGAATTTGTCCTTTTTTAAAAAACGTGGAATTGCGTTCACCACACAACTGACAATGAGTACGACCAACACAATATAACCATACAAGACATCAAACTTTGTGTTTTTTCAAGTTCAGCACTCGACGCGAGAGTGAAAATATTAAAAACACGCGTGCAGCACCGTTGCGGTGAGCGAGATGATATATATTCGGCCGCGGCGCTATATAATATTTCAATGGAGTGTCACATGCACAGCACATGTCTTCCATAATATTACTGCGAACTTGCTCTAGACCCTTGTCGTCCCTGATGTGAATAAGACGCAGCACGAAAAAGAAAAATGGATGATAGCGTGACAAAACCAGCAGCTGCCAGGAGTCAGGCAGCAGCGCAGCAGCACTTCAAACAGCAGCAGCTTGACATTGACGGCGCGCTCTTTTACTCTTGTATCATTTTTTATTTTTTATTTTTTTTCTTGGCTTCGGCTGCCAGCGTGGGGAATAATCGAACACACTCTGCTCGTTGATGGCCATCATCTAATATTTGCCAACGATCGAAACTGTTGGCGACAATTGAGGGGTAGCTGAAAGCGCAGTCATTTACTACACTGTAGTACGAGCTCAAAGTACATATTGCCAGCAGTGTGTCGTCGTCCTATCCGCATTTCTTGCAAATGTATTCGTTGAGTATAGTCAGCCATGATGTTAGTTCATAGCTGTGCAGCAATATCCTAAGCATGTTATCTCCTTTTCTCGCACATCATGTAAAGAAAGAATACAAATATATATACAATATTTCTATATATAGTAAACGGAAATCTTTATACGGTATTGTACATATTTCATTTTGTTATTATTATTTATATGCGCTGCTGCGATGATATGAATACTGCTGCTGCAGTGTGAATAGACGACTGTTTGGGTTGCCAATGATAAGCTACTCGACTCTATATAAGGGAGCAGGAGCTGCAGCAGCACTATAAATGAAATCTATATATCGATTATTATATTGGCGTTCGTCGTTCTCATAGAACCATCTGGTATATGGTGCTGGCGCACTGTGTCGTTCCTGTGTGCATAATTCAGCGTCGCAACTGCACAATATCTATACCTATATACCGTCACTTGTGTGTGTATATACTATACACAGCACTTGGCAAACTGGAGAAATAAAGTTAAATGGGCTCTCCATCATGTGATTATTATTATATATGCAAGAATCCTCTTGAAATCCACTTCTGGCTTTCTTGACAGTGCAGTGCCACATTTACGTATATTGAGCCAGCTAGCTCTATGCATATATAGGGGATCCCCCCCGATCAGAAGCTTTCACAATTTTTTATATTCTCCTCACCAAGAAAAATAAAAAAACAATTCATAGATAACAAATAGTACTCAATTCATAGTGTGGCCAATAAAAAGTGTTAGACGCTCAATATCAAGGTGGCGTCTAAAACTTTTATTGTCATATACAAGTTTTTTCACATTAACGTCAGTTTCTTCTTGGTAAAAGCGTTTTCCAAGTATTACATATCGCCCTTGACGTAGATTATTAATAACGACATATATAATATCCATCTCGAATGTGATGAAAGAATGCGCCGCGATTATTATACATACCGTATGCGTATATATCGAATGAGCTACTATAGAGCGTATGCACGATCTATATAGAGGAATATATAATAAGATCCGAATAAGAAGAGAAATTCTAATCATAAATGATGAAGAAATTGGTATGATGGACGTCTGACTATTATATGCCGCCGGTATACCCGGATTGCATTTGTTGTGCAATTGGCGGAAGAAAAAAAGACTCATCGTGGTATAACAACAGAGTTCGTCCTATACTGGGCTAACGCATCACAGCAGCTCAATACATCACTGATGCTGGTTCTGTGTGTAACTCTCCGTTCGTTCAATTTGATCCAAAGAGCGATATCACGCATCGTCTCATCCGCATATTAGCCCCATTGAAAGACGTGGATTCAATTGTACTTACATCATCCACAGTGCATGGACTTGAGGTGTGTAATGCTAAAGGGAAATGAAAATATATCCGCAGAATAAAAGCTATCCTATATTATATAGTATCTAGGCTAGTGATAATACATCATCATTCTTATTATTACTATATGTTGAGTATATATTCCTTCCAACTTTTATACGGTAGTTTGCCCATAGAGGCCGGATTTTGGGGACACATCTTATTGTAGAACCTCTTCCGTTTACTTACACATACATCAAACTGTCACGTACGGCTTACAAACATCAGCCAGCAAGAATAAAGGGTATACACAACAGTACACACACAATAATATATGCCTATATAATAGGTATGTTGGCCATATCTTTGTCGGCGTGTTATATTACAAATTCCCCCCCTTATATAGCTGATGCCAGTATCCAGTAGACCATCAACAAGAAATAAAAGTCTGTGACAGCTATAATAGTGCTGTAATAATATTTTTTTAATCGCATTTTTGTGTGTTCGTGTGTGTGTAATATTTAGTATATACTATATATATATATATTTACTATAATGGCGATGTTTGCGAGTCACGATGACATGTATACTGCATCGGACAGTCACCAACAAAACAACAAAAACAAAAAATCCGCATAGAAAATTTTTTTCAAAAAATACAAGGAACGTTATATATAGGAAATCTACCAAAAGAAATAAAAAAGGTTTTTTAAAAAGGGAAAGATGAGACGATCCAGCTGGCTGCATGGGATGTAGCTGTGGTAGTATAAGAAATGTTGAGGGTTTTGTGATGATGACGACAACCGATGCTGCTGGAAAACCCTTGAATAGACCCGCTCTCGCAAAAGGATAAGAAGACGCCGAATGAAAGGGGATACTCTATGAAAGGAAATGATGGTCGCAGTACAAGCAAAGGAACATGTTATATAGGAACTTTGGGGGGAATATCTTATTGATATAGGCCAACGGATTGGGTAAAAAAAAAAAAAAATCTAAAACCCTTTTGCGCTTTGAACGATATACGAAAACCTAGCGAATGTCAACATCATACGCATATACAGGGAACGAACTACTAGCTATAATACAGCGTCATTATTTTAAGATATAAAACCAACCTTTTATACTGATGTAAAAGAGTTAGGTTTTGACGTTTTCTCCTTTTTAAGATGGATGTAGACTTTCTAACTTTTAGAAAATAATTTACGAAGAAAAAAAACAACTATTGAAAAGGTAGGATTGACTGTTGTACGTACATATTTCAGGTAGTCATGAGCTAAAAGGATCTGATGACAGCAATCTTATTTCCTTAATTACGCACATATAGGAAGAATAATAGACGACCGTCCCTATATAAGGATCACTTCTTTGCGCAGCAATTCTGCAAAATCAATTATCGAACGAGTTGCCACGCCGCGTGTTGTATAAATTGTGTGCTGCTGGTAAAACGTTTAACTATAGCCAGACTGCGAACGAGCTCTACTATATACGCTTCACTTCTCCCTATATATTAGTCTGTGATGCTGGCAGCAGCAGCAGTTCTGCAATTTTCTAAATCCAATATAACAAGAGCGTCATCGTCCTATAATAATGCGCGTTCTATTATCATCGCATCAAAACGTTTTAGAATTTTTGAATATACAAAGCATCAGCGGTAGCAGCAGCATGTTGATTATTGACAAATCGAATCAAGCGAGAGGAAGAAAAAAAGATTTTGAGTCTGACAAATATGAGGACGAATTGCGTTCTCTATATAGCTGCCCCGGAGCAGTTTGCATTATTACATCGACAGTGTGTATATGGTACCAGATGAGCAACCAAAAGAAGGAAAACCTACCAAAACTGCTGAACATCGACGTCAGCAGATAAGTTTTAGAAAGTAAAGTTTCTATTTTATATATACTCGTCGGTTTCTATACCCCCCCAGAAAAACAAACAGCACACACGTTTAAAATTTCATAAAAGTTTCCCTTCGGGACGAGGTGGATCGAACAATAGTTTCCGTCGTTTCGTCAGTCTAATATCGTCCACATTCTACTATGATACTTTTTTTTTCCCGCTGTGTATACACACATGCAGAGTGCGTGAAATATACACCTTGTTCAATATCTTTATTTCTATTGAAATACAACACGCTATATAGGCTTCCAATATAAACGCCAGCATCGTCTATATATAGCGAAATTCAATAATGAGAATAACGCCGGGACTGTGAACACGCAAAATGGATAGAAATCGTAAAAATATTTCCTCTTGATTGGCTAGAGGACCGTGTAGTAAAATGGCGACGACCCACCACAACCTACGTGAGTGCCCGAAATTGAAATTCAACTATATACTATTCGAGTCATTATTCAGCACGTATATTAACATATAAGAAATCGATCAATATATTGGACCCACTGTCCCATATCAGCAGTTGCCCTACACATTTTGTTGAACATCAAGGAAATATACAGTATTTATGCTGTACAGTTATACATTTTTTTCTTTGTCGTTTATTGGAGACTCAGTTCTTTATATATTGTACTGCTGCTGCTGCTGCGCATGTGTGTTATGTCACCCTATTATAGATATACACAGTGAACGCGTGATGGTTCGACAGCCAAAATCCTGGCTAGATCAAACATTCAAATTTTCTATCTTTTCAAATAAAGTTGAAGAGCCTATAGCTCCCGCCACAAATAAGTCAAAGAATCACGTTATTTGAAGTTCAGTATATAGTGTCTCTTTTGACTATACTATCCTTTATAACTATTATTTTTTGTTTCTTTCTTTTATCATCCTCATTCCAACGATTTTAATTTCGACTGTCTTGGTCGATTTCTTTTTTTTTTAGAGCTGATTCAATTTCGTCTGGTGCTCGACGATATATGCCCATCAACTTGTATGTAGGCTATATATATAGCGCCCAGTCACGATTCTCAACTTTTCGGTTAGGAATTCAAATTACGACGAGGATTAAGTAGAATGCAATAGTTGAACTCGTTAAGTCGAGGTAGCGCTCATCAAATACCCAACGAACGTATATACGCTATATAGTATATAGTATAGTATAGTAAGCTTTTGGTTTTCCCTGGCGATTGCTTTGCTGCACTAAAAAAAAACAAACAGATGTAGTATGTATGTGTACTCTGCTGGATGTGGATGTGCGGAAATGTATATACTATTCTCGTCGTAAAAGTGCACATATTTATTGAGATTGCAATGTATGTTGAAAGCGAAATATCCAGGCGGCTGCACTCCAACTTTATTTGGGCTGGATAGACTTTTTTTTGGCACTATATTAATTTATTATATTATTAAATGTGCTGCTGTGCGTATCACGGCATGTATATATATGAAATGCATTCATTTGAAGAACATAATACCATTATAGTTTTTCTGGCTTGTATAGTAATATAAACTAAATATATAGAAATCCGACGGCAAAACATCAGAAAAGTTTCAATTTGAATAAACTCGACTTTTTTGCTTATTTCATTTCGTTGTTGAGAAGAGGAAAATGTATATATATAGTCCCGCTTGTCAGCTAGCTCTCATTGCTGTGCCGAGATTTTTTTCAACTTCCGTTTTTCTATATGGCTTGTTCCGGTGTCGCTCCCTACTTTATTTCCGTATATGTATGTGTGTACAGTGTGTTGACTCGCAAATGTCACGAATATGTGTCGTTTATGTTTATATAGTATTTTTTTGCTTCACAAAATGATTTGATCAAGAAAAAGATTCAGAATTTCATCCGCATAATAAATAATCTGAAATGAATATAAAAATGACTCTTGAAGCTTTTGTATTTTTCTAGAGCTCCTAATAACTCGTTATAACAACTCTTTGCTTGCAGCCATACGTAACAAGTGTCAGGCCTTGTGTGTTCACGCGATAAACCTGAAATACTTTCAAGAAAATGTTATGTATAAAACTTGAAGTTGACACAAAATTGTCAGCAGCTTTTCTATCGTCTCGAGTTGTATGCTGCATAACTATATAAATATACAACACTCAAATGTATATACTTATGTTTAAATTGTTCTCTCTATTTTCAAATAAGACGACAAATTGTTTTATATTTCAAATGATCCGCATTTCTGATTGTACTGTATTTTTCAATTCTCTGTGTACGTTTCTCAGCACGGTGAATTGTCCTGAAATGGAACTCGCGACTATTAAGTTTCGCAGAGACTAAATATAATATATGCAACATACGCCAACAGAAAAAGTTACAGTTATATGAGATGAGAGCTTGACTATTATATATATGTATACAGCAGCTTCAATGGCGAATGCTGCAAAAAAAGTCCATTCTTGTGAGGTTATAATATAGAAAGGCTGATGATCATTCGTGTCACCGGCTGTTGAGTTTGTCTCTGTTCCCTAAAGACTTTTGCATCGGTCACGCGGTTATCTTTCCCTTATTCCGCTGCTGCCGAGTGCCGAATATATTTCTTCATAGACTTTATTTGCAAGACGAATATAAAGAGAGGAACGCGCTGCTCCCGGGGTATATTCTCTGCTCAGACGAGAGCGATAAATCCTTCGACATTCCACCAGCGTATAATATTTAACTACTTTTATATATACGTAGACCTATACGTAATATATAGACAAAAAGAACGGACGCAACTTGGTTGTATAGACGTGCGTGAACGGGACTGATGATGATGGTGACAGCTGGGAGGTGACTGATGTGAATACCTGATTTCAGGACGGGATATGAATTAGTGCATATAGAGGTGATGTCATTTTTTTGTGTTCAACAGATTTTTCATTATAACAGAGCCGTTCAATTCATTCATATATATTTTGATTTGTTTTCTTTTTTTTAATTATTATTCATATAGTCAGCCTGTCTCGTCTTTTAAGAACTTTTAAATGAATTGAATTGATGAGAAAGCGGTCGACTGCTGAAGGATCTCTGATGAAAAGAAAAAAAGAAAAAAACTCCATCCAATTTAGCAATGGAAATGGGGTGGGTTGTATAATCTCCTTTGCCTAATTAAATTTTTAATAAAATAAAAAGAAAGAAACTGTAAATAATTTCTTTTGACAGATCTTTATTATCAGTTTATAATAAGCGACGACTTTATACAATATCTTGTATGACTTTTAATTCCTACGCATCATCTGTATAAATTATTGTTTTATTTTTCCACCGTTGGTTTCCGTTTTCCAATTCAAGGAAAATCAGCCCTATATTATCATGAGTTAAGGACTTTGTATTGACCCGTATACCTGTTCCTAGAAAACCGGTAGTTTGGCTAAAGATTTAGACGTTTAGCATTTTTGCCTTGTATAATATTTCCTTATTTTCTATCCAAGACATTTTGTCAAGAGTTTATCTTACTGCTATAAACAACGGTGAAAACACTCGTTGTTGATAACAACAGGGAAAAGAATACTTCACGAAAGAAAAATCCAATGTTTGAATCTAATTAGAGTTGATGTACAAAGCCGCACCCGTGAATTCACACCAATTCCACATGAAACAAAACGTATAATAAAAAGAAAGAAACAAAAATGTATTACCGAGCGGCGTTGCGCAAAAGTGAAAGGCACGTTCCATGGTCTGCGTGTCTGTGTGCTGCGGGAGCTGTCAAGTTATGCAGAAACAAGTTGCCAGAAGAAGCGAGACATGAAACTCACATAATTGATGCTGTCTTTGTCTTATGTAGAAGAGAGATGCGTCTTGCACGATGAACAAAGAAGAAACTTTTTTTTTTTCTTTTTGGTCTGCTGTATATCCGCACCAAGTTAGAACTATACGAATTTAATTCCATCACGGTCGTTGAAAACCATTCCCTTTGTATTCTCATTACTAAAAATAAAGGGGACACTTGCTTGTGACCTTTCAGACGATTTGTGTCACTTTGTGTGATGATGTGCGATGGGAAAATGTCAGCAATGTTAATTCGTTAACGCGGATGAATATGGTCGGTCGGCTGCACATTCGGTCGTTTTCGTCGAGGTTTTCGTTAAATTGAACCCGGACAACTCGAGTAGTAGTCGCAGGAGGTCGTGGATGTAATAAATATTGATGATGTATTTAAAACAAATGAAAACGAATACAAATATTGAACGTCGATAAATTGCACAGTGGCAAACGTTATTGACTGTTGCGTATCTTTATTTTGCAAAGACACGCGTGTTTTTGTCATAGCTTATTATTGCCCTGCTGTCAGCTGATTGTAATTTTAAGATAAGCGTCGAATATTCATCAAGAAAATTGAATAGTTGGCGACAGAAGTGAATTTATCAATGTCATGTTCGCTAGCATCATCATTCACTGTGTAATATCTAGACATTACATGTGGAGGATCGGGATCTATTTCAAGAGTCAAGAGCAGCTCGTGTTTTGGTGACTCTTTTTTCCGCTCTTTTCTTCTCAATTAAACGTTTCTCTTTATTTTTTTCATGTTTGTGTGCATCGAATTATCTGCGCAGTTGAATTAATTGTTGACAGAGCATGCAGAGGCGAACTTTTTAGATGTTGCTATAAGACTATGAGTTGATGTTGACTGTGTTTGGTTCATGTTAACAGCTGATTTTTAGATACTTATAGTTAAATGTTTCCATATTAACTTGTGCAGTTGATTTTAAAAAAAAATCCCTAGCGCTTTGTATTTTTCTGAATGGAGTACTAAAATACGTTGTGGTTGTGGACTAAAATATGTGTGGACACATTCTTTTGTATAAAATAGCGCGAATAAGGTGTATAAATTACCATTTATTTCGTGCTTGTTAAATATTTTTTTTTTATTTGGAAAATTCTACTGATTACTCGATGTTTCCATACTTTGTGCATTTGGTTTTTGCTCATGATTAAACTTCACAAATAGCGATTTGTATTTTTCGTTAAAGCTTTGCATCATCTCCGCTAGAAAGCTCCTAGCTCAAATCCAGTCAGAAATGCTACGCATAAATTCATAGTGTAAATGTTGAAATCTCCATGTCATCATATCCTATTCATTTCATAAAGATAAAGCGTGATAATAGTGATAATGGTATGTACTTCGTGATAATATCTTAAGTAGTGATATCTTAAAGTTATATCGTGAAGTACACAACAGCACGATTTGAATCGAGCTAGCTCAGTGACCTCAGTCTGGGTGGGTTAATTTTTGTTCCGATTTAAAGTTCCTTGTGGTGGTGGTCTAGTGAAACTCGCCGATCAGGATCAGGATCACAAACCAGTGATCAGCGACCATCTCACTGAAAACACCAACTAATCTGTAACCTGAATCGCCGGAATCACCTGAATCGCCTGAATTGGGTACAGATTTAAATGTTGGTTGAAGCTAAATACTATTTAACAATATAATAATATATTTTTAATTATTACTCGCTTTTCAGCGAGTTCCAGTGGACCGCCACCAGACAAAAGTCATACGACATTTCCATTAGTCCATATATCTCATTTAGTTTTAGCTCACTTTTGTCGCTCATGTCAGAACAGTTATTAAAAATTTGCGTTTTTCCTAAATTAATCGCAGAAACTTGGTAAGCTACAATGCAATCTATATCTAGTAGTCTTGAAATCCAGCCAAAGGATTTCAAAGAAGATGGAGAGTTAACAGATTACAGCACAGATATGGAAGATGGTGAAGTGACAGATTCTAGCAACGATCCGAAAGAAAACGACATCGCAGAATATAATCATGTCTCGAAAATCCCGAAAAGGAAAGTAATAACACACTTTATTGACGGAAAGAAAACCAAAAGTTTGTTTGATTTCTATGTTATAATTGACTTCGAAGGGACATGCGGTGTTCCGAAAAATCCAAGACATAGGCCTATAAAGTAAATTTGAAATTTTCATTTTCTTTTAAAACTATTCATGACAAAGTACTTTAATTTAAAAAAGAGGTGGAATCCAAGAAATAATTGAATTCCCTGCTGTTTTATTGAATTGCCACAATGGATTAATTGTTGATGAATTCCAATCCTTCTGTCAACCAGTCCTCAATCCTTCTTTGACACAGTTTTGTAAAAAACTTACAGGAATCACACAGGTTCATTATTTTTTCAGTGTCATATTTCAAGCCTAATATATATTATATATAGCTAAAAGAGAATGTGATTTCAAAAGATTTTATTTTTAGGATGATGTTGACAAGGCTCCTTTATTTAAAGATGTATTTGCATTGTTTGAAGAATGGTTGCAGAAACACCAGCTTATTGGCTCAACTTATTCATTTGCGGTTGTGACTGATGGACCTAACGACATCGATAATTTTCTGAAGAATCAGTGTAAGGTGATGATTAATTACTATGTTCGCTTACATCGTCTCATTGTAGGTTAATCCTGCAGTTGATCATTTCTGGAGTCATTCATATTTATTGTTAAAGCTTTTTGTGTGTTTTTTTTTTAAATTTAGATTTCCAAAATAGATTTCCCAACGTACTGCAAAAAATGGATAAATATTAAGAAAACTTTCGCTCGTTTCTACAAAAATGGTAATACGCAATGCCTGTCTCTAAAAAATATGATTCGGGACATTGGATGTGATTTTCAAGGAAGAAATCATAGTGGAATAGATGATGCCCGAAATATTGCAGTAATTGTTCAGCGCCTTTTGAAGGATGGAGCGCGCGTTCTCATTAATGAAAATTTGGCATTTGCTCGGAAAAATAAAACAAAATTCAGGTCTGTAGCCAAAAGTGCGTCCACACAAGCTAAGCCAGTTGAAATTAAGAATTCGAAAAACATGTCTTCTGCAAAAATGATAACGTACAAAAATAATGCCAAGAAGGCCGTTCCTGCCCCCCAAAATTTAACAACTAGAGTTCATGATAAAATTAGCGTAAAAAAGCGCCGGCATAGAAACGCAAAACGTCAAATGAAAAAGACACAAGTCGTACCCGCCAACAATTTTAAAACTGCAGATAATCCTAAAAATACTGAACTGATAGCAAAGAAATTAAAATTGGCTGAAAGAAAAGTAAGAAATCTCAAGAAAAAATTGAAATCATCCACAATCTAGAAAGTTTTTGAAAAATAATCAACATAACGGATGTTCAATTCGGAAAAATTCGAGCAATTCTACTGTTTTAAAAGTGATATTTTAAACAATAAGAATAGAGTCCAAATTACAATTTTTCCTGTTTCAAACAGCCTTGCGTGGTTTCTCCTTTCACGGGTAAATACATGAAAGCAGAAACAAGAGGAAAGAAATCACTAATCTGAGTATGAATGTATTATGATTGGATTGATGATTGGAAATATTGACGGAAATATATACTTCTTCCAAGAAAACATCTATCAGCTGTCTGCCAGTTATTAACGATCAACAGTATTTTATATCAGGAGATAGACCTACTCATGAATTTTACGTGTTTCTTAAACCAAACATGACTTACAAGGTTTCTAAACGTTTCTCTCAGTCTACTCTGCTGTAGTCGGTAGGTTGTGTGAATGTGTGTTCGTGGTGAAGGGGCAAGTAAAGGTATTGCTTGAGGTTGTTCTGAAGCATTTTCTTAGCGTAGAAATAGCTGAATCGTAGAATATCGTTGGAATTAAGAAAAGAAAATTTGACTTGGGTCTATCCTTAATTCCTCTATAGGCCTACCCTCGACTATTGTAGTGATCCGAGTCTCCGTACCTTCCGGATGACGAGATGAGCACGTCCAGATCCCGGATCCGCCAAGCCATGGTCTTTTCCATGAGCACTAAAAGCTTCGCACAATCACCACTAGAAGGCTCCGATGATACGTGTCACTAAGAAAAGGTAAATAAACTTTGAAGTTGCTAAACTGAATTATAAATGGCCACTCCGTGGTCTGGTTTTTCGCTTGAAGATCAAGCAAAAATCAAATCTGAATTCAATGTAAAGAAAGATACAAGTAAGAACTTGAATTCTGAGACATTTTTTATATTACTTGTGATTAATGTAAATGCTTGTAGAGAATGAAACAGACAATGACCTGCAGACTGCCGACGTCACTGAGAACAAGGAAGCAAAATCAATATTGATGCAGAAAAGAAACAAAGTGAATCCCAAAAAAATATCACACTCTTCCATAACTTCCTGTCACACAAATGATCTCCCTAATGAAGCTTTGTTCTCAGCCAAGGCAAGACAGGTTAATGAAATTATAAAACCTAAAGAAGAAAGATATTTGAACTAATTCATCACCTTTTCCATTACTAGGAAAAAGGTCCTGAATCTCCAGTTCATGTTAAACTTAGAATTTCAGAAGATAAACCTACCTCATTTGAGATCATGGAGACAGTGCCTCTTGAAAACGAAATAGGAATGGAAGATGAAGTGAGCAATGAGGCACAAGATGCCAGTCAAGAATCACCTTGTTGCCAGCCTTCCAATCCTACACTGTCTGTGGATTTGCTTCAGAATGGAGGGAAAAAAGAACCTGTTAATCTGGATGAATTTGAAAAGAAACAAAAACTTATTGAAGAGCAAAATCGTCTAAAAAAACAGATGTTGGCGAAAGCCTTGGCCCTTAGGTCTGAATTATATTTACTTAAAAAAATTTAATTATATGCTCTCGTTTGATTTTAATATGATTTTACAATAATTATTTTTAGGAAAATGAAAACTCAAGCTGAAGCACTGAAGATTCACCAAATTCAAGAAGAGCTTTCTAAATTAGATGCAAACTTGAGCAATGATGTTTGCATCTTAAGAAGTCATATTGAATTAGCTAGTGTGGAGCTATCAGATGCTGAGTAGGAAATGAATCACTGAATCACTGTAGATATCTATTTTTTAATGCTTAATTTTTTTTTCTTTCTAGAAAACGCTATACAAAGGCTGAGCGTGAGTTCGTCGAAGCTAAGCAATTACTCTTCAACAAAAGAGAGCGAAAAGATTTATTAACTGAGCATCTTTGCACTATTATCGAGCAAAATGAAATGCGAAAAGCCCATCGTCTCACTGACTTGATGATTCAACTAGACGACGAAGATAATAAACCAGAAACACAGTCTGTCGCTAACCGGGTAATAAAGCTTGATAACTTTTGAATTAAGTCGTGAAAAAAGATTAATGTGTAGAAATTCATTTAGCTCATAGATCCAGTGACGACAATTGATGAAGTTTGAACTTATACAAATGCAGCTTTAGGAATCTCTTCACTATATATGCGTGCCTTACTTAAATTGCCTTTTCTAATGAATCATAATCATTCACTAACCCCTTCACCTAAATATTGTTGCTGCTTTTTATGATTTTATTCGACAACTTTTAATGTTATTGATTATTGATTACAATTACAATGCACAACTTACTTTATCCCCAGAAATACACAACGAACCAGAAATTTATCACAGAATTTAAAACATGAGACGAAGAAGCGGAGAAAATGTGTATGCATTTACATTTAGTTCGTTTACTTGACGAGCATTTCGGTGCTGCTGCAACGTCCTTATTTTCCCGTAACTATTAAGTCATCGATAGATAATATTTTGAAATAATACAGATATGATTAACGCTATCTCAAATGATTTGCACTGAATGTTCTGGACTTCTGGTAAGTAAAATATATGAAAACGACTGTGGCAAGCAAAGATATTTCTCCCTTGTCGCCAACGATTCACGTAAGAGGAGGGCAATGCCAGCATTTTATTTATTTGCATTAGCCGCTGCTCAGTTCAAATAAAAAGGAGGGTTATAGAGTGGTGTGACTAGAGTCCACGCTCATAGTCATCGGCTGCAGCGTTCGCTGTGTTTTTTAATGGAAAATTTACTGACTAGAAAACTAACTATAGGCTAACTAACTAACTAACTTTCATTGCAGTTTTTCTGGCTCGAGTTTTCTCATGGACGCATTATTACTTATGTATGCTGATCACCATATCAAATCCACGCTAATTGTGTTTCCTTATCTGCGTCTTTCAAAGCCTACTCTAATTTTCTGTTGAAAGTTGAAATAAGAAAACTAAATTTCTGGTGATCGATACCTACATTTCTAAAGCGTATTTAGTTAGTATGTTACTTTATGTTTATTTTTCACGGATGCCATGGTGACCGAGTTTGATCTTAGAAACCAAACATAGGAGGTTCTACTATTTAATTCAAAAGCTCATCGAATATGAAGTATACGAGCTAATGGAATCATGGACTTCCCGGAATTGTCTACCTGTTTCTCTTTGTTTGTGATTGTGTTGATGCTGACCAAGAACTCTGTTTCCCGGACAACCGGAAGAGAATGAGCGACTATTTAACGGCAATGCGGGAGCGCAAATCCATCAATCTCGACCAGACGTCATACATTGAACTACACAAAAAAACCACCAGCCAAACTAATCATCGGTAGAAATGGACCACGGTAAGGATCATCACCACGTTGCTACTCAACATGGCAAAAAGGGCCACGAGCATACCGATTCGAAGCACCAAGCTGAGGAAAACCAAGCACCACGGGCAGGTTTCCAACTTGGCCAAGTATTTTAAAAAAAATTGATTAATTTAAACGTTTGTTTGCCTTATACTATTAAAATATTTTTGTTAAATGGAGTAGAATGTAGCCGGCTACGGGACCAACAAAGCTTCTGAACTTTCAACCTTCGCCAATACGAAAGACTTTGAGGATTTGGAGGCTGAATCGCGCAGCAACAGCGAGCGTGAAGAGCAGCACGCCGACCACGACCACGAAGATGACAAAGAAGGCCATCACGCCAAAAAATAAATTGATGAGACCATTAGTACTGATGATTTTCAAAATCGTCTTTTGATTCTTTGGCTGTTTGCGTTTAAAATCATTGAATGTTTCTAGTTTTTAGAAAAAAAAAATTTACGTTTGCTTCTATATTTCTCTTGTTTGGCTGTTCTTCTTCATCACCCTTGATTTTACTTGTCAAGAGTTATTTTATTTGATATTTATAAGCAATTGCACATCCTTGTTTCATTCATAAATAGGAAATAAATTGAGTTGTTAACTCGAAAAGAAAATTCTCAACAATTCGACACACGAAAGAAATTCAATTTATTGGGGAATCAAGAAAATGAATGACAAATTTTAATTGAAAGACTTATCACTGTGATTAACAATACATTTTCGAGAATAACTGATTCTGTTGGGAGTATGTGGCTAAAGAACTTGTTCCTTGAGCTGCCTGATACGACCTGCAGATGAAAAAATTCCTTTTTTCTTTTGCTAAATTATAACGTAGAAAGTTCCAGCAGCCGTTGGTGCTGTCTTGTTTTGGGCTACGCAAGCCATTGTTTCCGTATAGCTTTTCAATGTTGTACGTGGTTTCAACTTTGGAGTTTTGTTGGTCATCCATCCATAATGCTTGATTTTCAGAAAAGTTTTCCTGTACATCACACCCATTTTCTTCGATGATTTCATTGGTTTTAGAAATAACCGCTTCTCGTGAATCAGAAAAAAATGAGGCAGGTCTCACGTACATCATCTCCCCTCCAAAAACAAAAGTCTCGTTCATCCAAATTGAAAGCTGTTCTTCTTCTGCGTTATTCTTGACGTTTAAATAGCAATCAAGTTCCTTTTCTTCCTCTTTGCTATCAAATACCAAGAGCGAAGTGTTGTGAAACTCGCAAATTTTTTTAGCGTTCTTGTATGTTTCCTTGTTTTTGTAAAAATCATAACGAACGCCTTGCCAGAGGTAGTCGACAGTGAACGTGGTGTTAGGAGGGTTGTATGGTGTTGGTTTAAAGTAAGTTATGAGACCTGTTTGAGTTACAATCAAAGCTGCTATGCAACCTGCAATTACACCAAACACAATGTTGGCCAACAAAATGCAACTCCACCCTCTATCGTCCATACAACATGCACACGGAGCAATCTCATCACCATCTTTTCTCATTCTGGGACTGTTCAAACTTGGATTTTTCTCAGTTTTCAGAGAAACAACTGTAACGTCGTAATCTGATAATTCTGCTATTTATAACCTTGGTTCCCTAGCCTTTGTTTTGCAATCGGCTTGGCAATAATTTTCATTGATTTACTGAATGATTCGTGAATGTACTGAAAACGGTTCCGTGGATTTTAAAAGAAAAATATTATTCAAACAAAGTTCAGTAAAAATTTTAGCGTTAAGGTAACTTAAATTCTAATGCGTTGGATTAGTTCATTTTTTTATTTTTTCGCTCTAAGGGCAGAGGTCGGTTCATTGGCTGTATTGGCTTTCCCATTTCCGTTTTGGGGGTAAACGTAGTCCGATGTGGAAACTTTAAAAAGCGCCTCTAGTGAGTGTGTCAGTTAAGAAAGAAAAGCCAACCAATCAGGAAGGGTCTATGAAAACTCACCATCAGCGAATCACAGCTCACTTTTCTTCGGAGCTATGGATCCAACCAATTCCAACAAGTTTCCACTTCGCCACTTCTGACATATATTTTTATCGCTGAAAATCGTAAGTATAACATATCGTGCAAACTTTTATGTTATTTATGTATTGGCTCAGTCAATTCAGATAATGTGATGCTTTTCTTATTTGCCCATCATAAAATTAGGATGGCTAATTATGTAATTATTATGTTTTCTAAAGGCAACACTGGAGTCTGGAGCTCAAATTAAATAACAGCTGAGTAGCAATGGCGTCGTTGACGTCGACCAAGATCAGTTAGTTCTCACTTCTCAGTTTCTCCGCCACGTCTCAAACATTTCTCAGCCATTAAAGATCAGTATTAGCATTTATATTTGACTATTTGTAACTTCGATACATGAAACTCTTTTGAAAAGATTTCAAGACAAAAATTATCTTTAATGGCTTATTACGATCCCACAAGGGATCGAAGATTGTTGGAGAAAAAGGCTGACAATAATCCAATGAATAGAATTAGTTGTGAGGGATTTCTTCCACCAAATGCTGTGATTATTTGAAACATTTTATTAAGTATTACTGTATTACCACCCTGTGTCATTTTATGTATGAATATTGTGCAACTTTTGTAACTTGATCTGACTTATTCAGCTTAAGATGCCACACATGTTTATAAGAAGTTTTAAATTTAGGAAACTTACATGTATTGCAGAAATTTCAAGTTGCCAAGGATGGCCTGACAGTTTACAAGAGATTGGATTTGTGTTGCTCCGAGGCACCAATTCAAATAACATTCAGCAGTTGAACCTAGAAGTTTACAGCATCAAGAACTGCATTTGGAGGCTATTCTCTGGCAAGTACTTCTTGTTATACAAGGTAGTTGAGTCAGTCCCAAAAAGGCCATTGAAATCTACTATCCACATTGGCGTTGGAGGTAATAAATTTATTATAATGGTAATAATTAAGCATCTCGTTAGTCAGCACCTTGTTCAGTACCAACATTTAGATCCATGTTGCATCACATTCAAAAAATTTTTGACTTCCTAAAATCTATAGATTTTAGGAAGATTTTAGGAAGATAATTTGAACATTATTTATAATGTTCAAATTATTGAAATGAAACAAACTAAAAAAAGAGAGGTTGAGCTTTAGGGTAGAGTTTGAGTCAAAGTTTAATGATTAAACAAAAAGTTTTTGAAGAAACTTGATTATTTTGATTGAATATGGTATGTTCCACTTAGACTTTGGCTATCATTGAAAAGTGAAGAAAAATTGTTTGATGCTTTGACGTCAGTTTTTTCTTCACCTGGAATGCAGCTTTTATAGTTTCCAGTTTATCGCAGTGTGTTGATGTTAACTAGCTATGGTGACATGGTGGGAGGGAAACGGTTTTATTGTTCTTTTGCTGACTCTGGATGTAATAACCGATTACGTAGGCCAGAGGGAGATTCGGGAATCACATGACTATCTGCGTGAAATTTGTCATAAGATTATCTTCACGAAACCTATTGGTTTCTAGACCCGTGTCATTTCTCCAATGGAAAAGTTTAAACAGTAACGAAAAATATTTAATCTCTAACTTATTCTTATAACGTTGATGTAAAGACAGGCATTGTACAAGCCTTTTTTCAGTCCCTATTTTTATGTCCAATCCTTTCAGATCGTTTCAGATATTACGTTTAACATTTGTTCATTTGCATAGATTTTGTTTCATCACCTTCATGGGGCTGTCCAACCCGACGTTATTGGAGATTCTCAACCCTTTCCTTTTCCTCTGTTCTCGTGTATGTTCACGCGAGGGTGGATGTATTCACGAGAACTACCCTTTCCTTCCCATTTCTCTCACCTCTAAAGAAAAACGTCAACAGATGACATTCATCGTCCAGTCATCTTCACATTTACAAACAAACGGTAATTATCACGCCAGTTATAAGCTTATTGTTTATTCTTATTTTGTATTTCGTTTCGTACCTCAACATTGTGACGTGTGGTTCGATGTAGACAACGTCAAGTTGTCCGGTCAGTTTAAAACTTAATAAACGAGTGATCCCTGATGAGTTGTAGGTGTCAGTTTAGAGTCATCTCTAGTTCTTAAGTGGTTCTTACTTTTGATCATGAGTCATTTTTTTTAATTTTTGATAGATTTCTGCTTTCAACGGCGTTCTTTCCTTTTAGGGAGAAACCAAGTGCATCGCTACCTGACGATTATAAACGGATAGGAAGAAGAGTTGACACTCCATTGAAAGGTAAGGCCATTTGCCCATTTCAAATTTTTTCGCATCCCGAGTCTATGACATTAGTCTCATCTATAATTTTTCGATCGTCGCATATTTTCAGTGGTTTTGTTGAATTTTTTCCCCCGTTTATTGTTGGTGTCGAATAACTTATTCGATGCGACTCTTCAATTTTTTAGTCGATGTGTGTGCGCCACTGCTTGTGCTGTTCCTTGTAAGTAAAACATATCGTGTAAACTATTATGTGGTGACCCGAAGGTATAAATCCTGAAGGTACAAATCCCTTCTCCGTTGGAAAGAGTATTTGTATAGCGTAACCTGTTTCTTTTGTATAGAGCAGTGTAGCGAAGATGGCAGCATTTAAATATTATTTTTTTTCAATTTGGCAGTGGAATGCTCTGATGAACACCTTAAAACTCCTGTGTGTGCTGGAGAAAGACAGAAATCTAATAAGGATGTCCAACGGTGTCCTCTATGGATGTCTAAGTCATTGTGTCGTTTGCGAGTTAATTTGTTTCTTTTTATTCACAGAACTCTGATTGTGTTCATTTTAACGTTGTCTTCCACCTGAGTAGATGTTTGCAATGGCAACAACGACGGCCAAGACTGTTTTATCATGACAGGTGTCATAAGCAAAAAATTGTCTGTCTACATTTCTACAATCTACATTAATTGCAGTCGGTATCAAGGTTTAGGGTGACTTGCATGTTAGGCCGTTAGCACGAGTTGGAGCTCAATTTGCTTGTTAGTAGTCCGAACGTTTTAGGACCAGGACCAGACAGGTAAAATTTCCTTAAAATATTTGACTTAGTAACATTTCTTTTTACGTTTGGGTTTTTCTTCTTCTCGGTCTTTTCTCGGTCTACTTCATTTCATCGTGCTCCACAAAGAATGGCCGCGGGGTTGGAGTTGGCGAGAAAATAGTACTCTGCTTATCATTCATTACAAGTATGAATTCCGTAATTCCGTATTCCGTCTTGGCGCCCATGTGAAACTTGAATTTTGATTGTAAAAGCAGAAAGCAAAGGTATTAAATGTGAAAATTTAAGATTGGAATATTTGATCTTTGAATCATAATGAACATTCCATTTGACATCTTGTCATCAGTGAAACATTTAGTAGGCTCATTTCTGTTTTGTATTCAGATTTAGCACAGAACAGGGTGTTAAGTATTTAATGATTGAAAGAATGATAAAGTTGATTCTCGCTTTGAAATTAACCACTAATATCTTTTTTTTGGGAGCAAATTAACTGGAGCATAGTTTTTATCAGATTGAGAAGGTTAATAGAAATGCAATGATTTGCTTTAATATATGCTGCCTCCTTTTTGTAGCTTTATTCATAGCCGAAAATTCTGGTTCGTGTCTGTTGTCAGTATTATCTGTAATGTGTAATGTCTTCTAATTCTTTATTTTCAGGTAACGGAGTTTTTGCATTAATGGACTTGCTGATGGAAAGAATATGGCCACATTCGTTTTATCGAATTCAATGATAAGTCTAAGTTTGATATCCAATAAACTCCTGATTTCGTTGTTGGTCTTCTTGGGTACCAGTGGATGAAAACTGTTGAGCTCATTTTCCGCCTATTCCCACTGATTGCTTAAAATCTGTTTGATATCAATGTAAGACGTTCGTCTATTTGTATAACGGTTTTATCAGCGATTTCCTGTTGAAATTTTACTTACTATTTATCACTTTATTTTGTCAACGTTTCGTTTAAAGAGTTTCAGGAATCGATTGATCTTAAGAATATTGAACATGGATCACTTATCCCAGAATATTGAACATGGATCACTTATCCCTATTTCAATCACTGGAGGTCAATGGTTTGGCGTTTAACCGGTATGGAGTATGTTTTAACCCGTCGCAAATTAATTTTGTACGAGTTGTTTTTTTTAAATTTCACTCAAGAGTTGCCCAATTTATTTAACTTTAGACTACTGTTGTCAATTCGTTATTGATTGACTTCCACAGCTCTATTTTTATTTTTGCAGTAGAAGCTGATAGGGTGTCGTGCTACTTTAGTTTCAGGCACTCATGTTGGAGTTATCTTATATATCGTTGGGCCAGGTTGAATTATTAGAAGACGAAGAAGAAATCCGTAGACATGCGATAAATCGTTTATTTCAGTTAATTGTTGATGAATTGAAGGGTCCACTCATTTTGTCATTTGCAAAATAATCGCCCAATGATAAATTAAATACCGATTGGAGTGGGTGTCTAAGGTCAATTCAGTCGTTATCGATTCAACGCTTCACAAGCAACGGTTTTCGCGTGAACATCCATGAGGTATGCGTGATTGATTTTAGCTTATATCGTTGACAGTTAATTGGAAATATGTTTTTTTTTTCAGTTCAGTTCAGTTATAACATCTTTCTTTTCTGTTGCTGCTTGGAAGTTCTATTTTTTGCTGTGAAATTAGTTGTAACTTCGTCTAAAGGCGTAGCTGGGTCAGGTGTTCCCGGTTTAATTGTTTCTACTGTCAGTGGTTGCATGGGCGATACCAATAGTTGATATCTGTAATAATTAAAAAAACATTGGCTTATTAGTTTTTATTTATTTAAACTAAGCTGCAAAGTCTTCAAACTGTCTAAACAGCAAAGTCCTTTATTTATAGTTTTAAAACATTTCCCGGAAATGTACTACCGTGTGATAGCTCATAAACTGTTGAATTGTGATTTAAAGAAACCACATTTGAGATCTCCATCAAATTTCAAGTTGATTCCAGTTTCATTCAAGTTTTTTTTTCAAATTTTGTTATAAACGATATTCTTGTTATGGACTTAAGGCAAAAATCGCAAGATTTTCCGATATTTTTTTCAGACATTTGAAATCGACCCAATTTTCAACGAGGAGTATAACACATTATTTATGTTGCGTTATCACATCATTATCTTCTCCATTTATTATTTGTTTTCTCTTATTCTTTTTGTATTCATTCATTTGTTTTCATTTGTGTGCCAAAGACTTATATTTTTCTTCATTATTATTCATTGTATCTTGTGCGCGTGCTTGACTAGTTGACTTTGTAAATCTTCTACACCGTTTACTCTTTGACTGAAAAACTGTGCGCCCAAGGTAAAACAATTTTTGTTTGCTATTAATAATCAACGAAAAGAAACTTGAATAACACGATCCTTCTGTATTTGAGAGTTTAGACATTTAAAACAACTGTCGTTCAGTGGATGATTGAAAAAGATGAATTGGTTTCGAATAGATTATTAAAAAGATAATTTGATTCGTACGCAAATGTTGAAACATCATTTGAAATGGAAATTAGCGATAGATACAATTTTTTAAAAATCTTAACTGCATGAATTACGATGGTGGCGATGTTGGGTCTTAATTAATTTCATGGGAATTTAACATCCTTTAGTGTAAATGGCTAAATGCACGTTGAGAAGCCAGCATATTTTTGCGTTCGCTAAAAGATATTTGATTCGGAGTCGGAGAAATTACTTGTTTTCAATACGTTACATATTGATATTAGTTGTAGTCTGTCATTAATATGAGTTTTCAGACATCGTATTTTGCTTTTTTTTATAATTTCTATAGCTTCATCTTGCCAGCATATTAAATCAAGGCAAAGTTGATCAGATTGATTTGATTTTAGAGAAGACAGAAAAAGAATCTATGTACGTTTTTACCGCTAGGTGGCCGAATCCGCGAGTGGCCATTTTGCTGGCTAGTTGTTACGCGACTTCCAAGCGCGTTGGTGGTATTTTGTGGCGATCCGGACTGATTTGTACCTAAGTGAAACTTACCACGCCATGACTACCGTGACTTTCATTCCTCATTCGACCAAGGACCAGAATATTGAATAAAGTTTCATTGAGAGGACATGTGCACAGCCACAAAGAGCCTGCAGTAGAACCACACTTGATAGCCAAGCAAATCTGAAAACTGCCTGATCAATGATCATAACTAAGTGTGAAAAGTGTCCAGTCCGTCTGATACTCAGCTGTTTTTTTTTTGGAAATATTGCAATCTCTCCCCATGGCGGGTTGTCACTTGTCAGGGTCTGAAATGTTATTGTGAAACGTGATTGTTGTGTGTTGTGATCAAGATTGGATAAAACCTTCAGTTCGCCTTCACTTATCAAAAGTATGTAAAAATATCACTAGAATTGCTTTTTATTGGTTAGAAAATGTAGTCAAATGCATTGTACCCAGATTTTTCACTTTTATTTCGTAACAACTTCAGGCTAGAAGTTTCAAATAGATTTTTCTCTTCTAGCTGACTGTTATTAGTGGCTCATTTTTCAGATTTGCGAAAACCTGTACCGTTTTGTCCATAGTGTGCTTCAGACTTCTTTACTTCCGGTTTCTAAATGTGTCCATAGCTCAGTAACCATTGAGCTGACAAAAAAGAGTCTGATTTGACCGGACCAAAGCTTTTGTGAGTGCAGCTGTGGTTGGATTCATTTCTTTGTTGCGCTTATCGATAGATGGATGGCTACAAGCTGTTGTAGGCCTACATCAAGTTTTACCATTCAGCAGTCTGTAATGTATTAAGTGACATTTGTTATGACTACATCTACATGTAAAACATGTTTTGCAATTTGTCTTTTATGAATTTTCTCAAATGTGTTGATTGAAGTACTCATGTAAATTCTATATTGCCATATGTAAGTTGAATTTTTACAAATAGTCAAGAAAAGTCTTTCAACTGCTTTGTTGATGTATTGTCAAAACAAGCATGTTTGATTTTCGAAATTTAATATCCAAGATTGTTTTGAAATACTTGTAATCTGCTGCTTAAACTAATCTATTTATGTTAAGTATTGTATTGAGCTTATTATTTCAATCCTTTTTCACGCCAATTAGGATTTCTGGAAAGTGAAAAAGTTCATCTTTGAAGCCATGCAACATTGAACTGGATGATTTACCTGTACAAGAGCGGAATTGTATGACTGCAGCTAACTGGATTTTCTTTGGCTGGATTCATTTCTTTGTGGGCTTGCCTCATCCAGTTGGGGATACTTTGGTAAATTTGATTTATTTCTTTATGTGAATGTGAAAATTTTGTAATTGTTTTCTTTTTGGTGTCATTGTTAGACAACTTTTTTGTGTAACCTAACTTGGGAACTTGAGTTACAAGAATCCTCATACGTGCCACTGCAGTCCAGTAGCTTTTTCCCGCTTTCCAGCTCTACCACCCACATAATAGTCCTCGTCAATCTATATTAACTGACGTTGATGGATGTCTGACCACCAATTCGTGTCCTTATCTTGCTGACATCCACGCTGCTGTCGTGTGAACGAAGAGGAACACATGTCAAGAGTAAGTCATTGAAATTATCCTGCTGCTTTATAAGAGACAGGGAATTGAAAGGAGTTATTTTAGCTTTTGTGTTAAAAACAAGTTTCTCGTGGCTTTAAATTTACAATAATTTTGTAAACTTATCGTCAATGTTAGAATAAATTCATTCTTGTAATTTTCGAACATAATTAAAAGCAGAGCATACCGAGTGCGTGAGTCAGGCTATGTATTTGATTTGCATTAAGACTTTAAAAAATATCTTGAATGTCCCTTTCAATGTTGCGATGCCGATTTCAAATCTATCTGAATATTTTATTCCTTTTAAATTCTAACAGAAGTGTATTGTTTTATTTTACAGGTTTTAAATCAGCTAGCAGCGAAGTCCGGCAAAGTTCAGTGAGCAAAAAATTAAAAAAATGTTAAACTTGCTTTTATTTGTAATTGTATTTTGTATTTGCAATTATAACATATCCTAACACATTGTACACATTACTAACACATTAATTACTGTCATTAATTAACCCATGTACTTAACCCTCGTTACTAACATTTGTTAACCCATGTACTAACACTTATTAACCCATCTACTAACACAAGAAAAACAATATACAATGGGAACCCTTTTAATTGGTTGCTTAAATTTAATAAACAGACCGTCCGGTTCAAGACTTTTCTCTCATTTTAGTTGCGACCGTGCTTCGGAAAATAGGGGGAGACACTATTTCTTCCACACGGCCGACATTTCAGACATGGCAGGGTTAAAGGAACCCCCCTGGTCGCCAATTTTTTATCTAGAAGTTATCAATTGCTCACACTTGATCATATAGGATCAGATCTGGACACAATCGTATACTTCGTGAAATATCAATCAAGACAAGGGGGAGACACAAGCTTGATTGACACTGCCTGGGATTGACAGCGGCCGGGGAGATTACCCGGCCTAAGTAAAAGAGAAAGAGAAGAGTAATGAAATGCATCACATTACCTAAGTATAATTGTCACTTGAGGACAACATCCCCGTTTGGCTAGAACACTCCAGTCTCTAAAAAGTAACAATCATTAGTAAGTACCAAAATCGAAATTGCAATAATAAGGCTGAAGAATTTAAAATACCTTTTTATTGTTGAAAAGTTAAGGGGAATCACAGCAACACTACATGGGCATCATCAGGAGATTTCAGGAAACTTTGTTGTATGTCGCCAGTTGTCTTCCTTACTAGTCTCTGAAAAATATAGAATCAGAAGTACGAAAAAGTTAAGCTACTAGTCAAGTACTAGAGGAAGAGAGAAATAAAATCACAGCCATTTTCTGAAATTAGCAAGTGCCACTTAGCGTTCGGAAAAGAATCTCCACAAAAAGTTCACTTTCGGTTTCTGAATTGGCTAATAATTCAATAACGATTGAGCTGACGCTGAAAAGAACTTGGTTTTCGTGATCCTCGTACAACAAAACACTCGTACAACAAACGAAAACACATTTGAAATTGTCAAGTAAGGGACTCAATAATTAACTGAAACAACAAGTTTAACTTACTGTTAACTGCAATGATCTATCTTCACTGAAGACATCGGAATCACTTTGGAATGTTCCTAGGTAGTAGGGCTGGATATTTACAGTGTCATCGTCTGCTGGTCGAAGAAGGAGGAAATTGAAACTGGAACGAAGAACATTGAGCCACTAGTTGATTAAGTAGGCTAATTCCATCAGACCTGGAATTGACAAGTTATATTTTACACAATATTTTGGATTTCGAGTAGAAATTGGGTAACTCTATTTATATAGTAACGCTCTGGGTTAAATTACTTACGAAATTATGGTTGAATTTATCCAGAATTCAACAAATAAATTGAAAAAATAACACAGAGGAAGAAAGACATTTTCCCCAAAGACTAAACAGACGAAACAACAAAGACAACAGCGAAGGTCATCTAGCGTCAGTGATTAGACACTCATCCTTAAGACTGGATTGCCAATCCAGCGATTCTTTAGACACGAATAAATCTTAAATATACTACTTCTTCTCTACTTGAACTATACTTAAGTTAATAGAAACTGTGTGGAGAACAAAGTTCACTTTTTACTTTTAGGCAATTAGAAAATTCAAATTTACCGGAAACACACCGGAAGTACACCGATAGCTCCTCAACTATTGAGCTGTGATCAAAACTACTTACAGATTCGTGATCCCCATCAAATTTCAGATAGGGGTGACGTATTTCTAACGAAATCCATGACATGGCCCAAAAAAAATTTCTCTGTAGCACGTTGATTTTTGCGATTTTTGACGATTTTCGGGTATTTTGGATGGAAACATGAACTTTACCACATTTTTCACGAGGATCACGAAAATCTGAAAAATGAGCTTTGTTTTCTAACTAATAAACATCAATAATCAGTCCCATGCAAGTTACTTGACAATTGCAGTCTGACGTTGTCCTGGAAGCAATTTAAGTTATTTGGTTCACTTTCGTACAGGCTTCACTCAAAATAAAAATAACACAGTAGCTATGTGAGTTGAAAACGCAAAAAATCGTCGATTAGAGACTATCATTAACTTGCTAATTAAAACACGGGTAAACTTAGAGAAAGAAGTAGAAGAAAGATGTTTTTATCACAACACCAATAACACTGACCCACAAATGCTGTCATTATATTATGATAATAACCAGACGAATCCTTTTGGCAGACTGATAATGTAGGGCATGGATGATGGATGGTTGTTGGTTTTGTGAAATACTTAATTATACATAATCAATAATCCCTAATTTGAGTTTAGCTTATGCTAGTTTCCCTTAACACAACCTAATTGACTAATATTTAATTTCAATCTAAAAGTTAAAACAGTTATAATAATTTTAGTGAATTACAAGATAATTTGATTTTTTTAACCTAACCTAACCTCCAACACTCACTTCAACAAAACGTTCTTCTTCAATGATTAAGTTACATCATTGATGAATCCGTGATCGTAATTTACTTACTCGAATAAACTGATTCTTAGTGACTTCACTCCAAATATCATTGATGAATCCGTGATCGTAATTCACTTACTCGAATAAACTGATTCATACTGACTCCACTCCAAATATAAGTCGCACACAAGAATTGAAACACGAAATTGTCGATTAGAAACTGTAACTAACTTGCTAGTGAAAACCCTGGCAAACTTAGAGAAAGAAGTAGAAAGACGTTTTTATCACAACACCAACACTGACACTAATGTTGTTATAACAAAACAAGCAGACGAATCTTTTGGCAGACCGTCACTGCAGGGCTAATTTAAAAATTGGCCAGCTTAGAGAAAGAAATAGAACCCTCCAGTTCAAGACTTGTTTTCATTTGAGATCTATAGACTCCTATAGTGAGGAGTCTATAGCTCTGCTCAAACCAAATAGGCCTAAACATGATTTAAAATAATGAATAGTCCATTGAGTCAAAGAGATCATATAATTTAGCTGCAACATCACTACATCAGCAACATACAACCACCACACGTACACAAAAACAACCGTTCACCCAACAGTCAATTACAGTTTCAATGAGAGATGATGTTGAACGATTCAAAAAGGCAGTTTGATGGGGTGAGGTGGTTTTCCGACAACAGACAGTCCGGCTGACGCACCACCTTAGTGTTCCGCCACCGAGAACTCCAACAGAACCAGCAACCGAGCGACGACTCAGCGCGTATTCCGTCCGATTGTACCCGTTCGTTTTGACTGCTGCATTTCAAAAGCGAAACCCATTTCTTCATTGGTCAGCGATTTTTCTAACTTCTAGTTTTTTGAGCTTCATCTGTTACAAAGATTTTTAAAAAAGAAAACACATAAATAAATAAGTTCGATATCAAAGGAAAATTATGTATTTTCCAAAATATTACGTTTATATTTGTAGCTTTTGCTCTTGAGTTCTTGACGCATAAAACAGCCATTCCTTTGGAACGGCTTTCCACGGCTTTTGGAAATGCCAAATTTAGTGTACGACGCGGAGAAAATTTCCGCTACGATGCGGAAAGTACACGATGACGAAGGCATCAAATTCTGGTAAGAGACGCTGTACTCTCGCATTGGATCTTGATCAGTACGCACTACCGTTTGCCACTGATCTTCTGTAAAATTGTGGTGACAACAACCAAGCAAATCAGCGCCATTCATTGGTAACGCTCATAACTCGATCTATCACATTATTTTGAATTTTCGATTCAATGTTTTCTAAAGAATCAAAATAACTGCTACCAATACGCATCCTTGAGTCTCTTTGGTTCCCGAAGGACTTTTTCCTCATCTGTAAAATACGGTTGCGTAGTAAACGAGATTGGAGTTTTGTGTTCGTGTATGAGCCCAAAATAATAGTTGTCCGCCCTCCGCCATAAATAACTAGTATTTACTGCAACACAACACTACTTCATGTTCTTACTATAGCATCTAGAGTTGAAGGTTCATTAGTTTTATTCTTACGATCCGCAGATATGAAGGTTATCATTCAAGGAAGTCAACGCTTTGCCAACACAAATGGAACAATCATGTGAAACAGGGAACATGGTTTGAATGAATCCGGACACAATGGCAAAATTAGAAAAAAAAATAATGAAGAGAATTATAGTCATAAATACAGTGAAAGAAGCGGCGATTACGAGAATCAAATCAAAAGACGTGAGGGAGGGGGTATCGAGCAGAAAAAGATAGTCGTCAGGGTAGAGGGCAGGAATGTTTTGAGCAGCCAATAAACTCCTTAATGAAAAATGGAAGAAAGGGGATGAAGTGAGAAAATGTTATGCAAGTTATACTATTTAAAAAAAAAGCTATCTGAAGAAACGTCTATTTGCTATCAGAGCCAGGAGGAGAAGTTCCAGGGAACGCTGCCTGAGGGACGCCAGCTGCTGCCGCTGCAGCAGCAGCAGCAGCGGCTGCGGTCATTGCTAAATTAGATGTTGGAGTCTGGCCAGGGAGAGTAAACTGTGGCCGGAAATTGGCCAGATTGAGCCCAGTGAAAGGCATCTGACCGCCTGTCAGGCCAGGTGGAAAGTGGTTACCAAAAGCAGCTTGTGCTTGCTGTTGAGCTGCTTGTTGGCTTGCAGAGGTGGCGAGACGAGACAAAATGGATCGTTCAGACATCTGAAGACGTTGCGCTACAGGTGGGATTCTGGCCAAAGTGGCTGGTAGACGCGACACATCAGATTTCATATCCGATAGAAGCTCTTCCAATTGATTGAGAACCTTATGCAATACCGCGTTGGCTGGCTTGTTACCTAAAATAAAAAATCATTATAAAGTTTAAATAGTGGATATTGCAAGGAAAAAAAGAATTGATTCTTACCTGCAAGACTTTCTTTTGAGAGGTGCTGGTGGGATTCGGCCAGGCATTCCACTTCGGCAAAGCGGGCGTTAAGTGCCATGGCAGGATGAGTCGAATCCTGTGTTAAATTGAGGTAGGCTGCTCGTCTCAATTGCTCTTCAATAACTAATGCCTGTTCCAGCAGCTTGAAGCGTCGCGCCAAAAACTTATTTTTGATTTCCAAGAAATTGCCTTTACCAACGTCCATCTTGAAGGGCTCGTTAATGATAGCATAACGAACATCGTTCTGAATATCTTGCCATCTACCATAACCGTGTGTAACAATACCGGCCAAGAGCCAATAGTCATGGCGGCGATGCCAAATTTCGTACTCTCTGCCTGGAACAGCTGCTTTCTCTTCATTCTGCCACAATGTGTGAAGCTCGGTAAAGCCTCCATCTGCGATGTTGAACATAAATTTGCGTTTACTACGCTCTTCTTTAGCAAGTTCTTTGTCCTTTGCCTTTTCTTCTGCCGATTTTTCTTCTTTGACAGCGACAATTTTTTCAATCTCCACTTCAGAAGAATCAGTCTTTTCTTCAACATTGGTCTCTTTTCTAGTCTTTTCCTCGCTTTTAATCTCCTTCTTGCTTTCATCTTCCAATTTTTTGGACTTTGAATTTTCTTCATCAACTTCCATATCTTCTGAAGCTTCCGCTTTAGGTTTTTCTTCTTCTTTCTTTTCCTTTTCGTCAACATGATTTGATTTCTCGTCGTTTTCTTTTTTAATATGTATCTCCTTTTTGTCATCTACTTCTGATTTATCTTCTCCTTCTTTTTTCTTCGTTTCTTCATTTGTGTTTGTAGTCGTAGGAGATGGGCAAGCTGTGGATGGTGCTGAAACGGCCGGAGTAGCAGAACTGCTTTCGCCCGACGGAGCCTGAGATGTTACTTTTTCTTCGATAGCTTTGTCCTTAGCAGCAACCAGCTCAGCAGCCCGAGCCGCAACCTCTGGCATACTGTAAAAGCCGTTAATGTGTTCGAATTCATGCACCTTCTTGCGAATAAGCGACATGACACCGATTCGCGTTAAAACATGTTGTCGGTTGAGACCCTCTCGTGGTACTCCGTCAGCAAAAGTTTCGGCATTATCAGCGCCAGGTTCACAAAGATGACGCATAAAAAGCGAAACGTAAGCCTTAAAATTCCGTTCAGACTTTCCTCGTAAATCACGTACCAACCTAAACATAACAATGTTCATATGGTTTTATTACTAAGAAAAACAAAAAATGAGACTTGCCATTGAGTGTTGAAAGCATCTTGAGGGGGCATTCCATAGCGCATAACAGCATTCAAAAAAGCTTTGCGTTGTCGAGCATTGAACCCCAAGACCTGACATTAAAGACATTTTTAAAATACCATAATCAAGACAAAACTAGTAAATTTTGGGGAATTGAAGACGAGAGCCTTTAGCGTCAATTATGACTCCAATAAAACACTCCGTGATCTCGTCAAGATATTTTTTGTAGCCCCCAAAATAACACAGCGGCTGCTCTCCTTCAACGCAGCCGTGTTTTCTTTTCTTTTTACTTTTTGAATGGGCAATATATTCAAAACAGACTCGTAAAAGTTGACAATTTACCTCCATGTTGCCACCAACTCTAGCAAGGAGCGGAGGTAAAGGACGGTCTTTTTCATCGCGACGTTCGGTGCCTTTGCGGCGGCGACCACGACCAGGTTCGTCTCCCCGATCGTCAAAGTCATCATCTTCTTTATCATCATCGGACGCTCCCGAAAAATCTGAGTTGTAGTCAGACACATTTTCTTGCCAAGAAGTATCATCACGTCCCTCAACACCGTCATTGTAGTTAACCTTTTGTTAATAAAAAAAGAATTATTAGATTATAACAAAAAGGATTATCCGCGACATCTGATCATTATAAGTGACAAAACAGTAATTTTTCTCACCTGTTTTCGAACACGCTTTCCTTTGCCAAGAGATCTAGCCAGATCCTCTTGTTGCTGTTCGTAGTGGTGGCGGAGAAGCTTCTCCCAGTAAGCAGGATCGGTATTTTCTGCTTCTTGCTTAATAATTTCTGTATCCTGATCTTCTTCATCGTCCCCTTCTTTGGTGACATAGGATGCCACCTTGAAGGAGGACAAGTAATCGTTGGCCCAACTCTCTTTTTGCTCTATGCCCTCATTTGAGCGATCAACTAGCTGATTGATGGCCTCATCGTCATAATGGATGGCTTCATCCTCTTTGCCTTCTTCTTCTTTAAAAAGTTCTTCTGTACCAAACCGAAGGATATCGTCAAGTTCTTGTTTGGAAAAGGTTCCTTTGGCTCCCATTCCAGGCCGGACGACTAAGTGAGTCAACATCATCTTTTTCTTTGCCACCTGTGTTACTCTTTCTTCAACTGAATTACGAGTAACGAATCGATAGATCATGACCTGATAACAAAACAATAAAATGAAATATGACACTTAAAAAATGAAAAACAGAAAACAAATCTCATTACCTTGTTAGCCTGTCCAATACGATGGGCTCGCGAAAAGGCCTGAATATCGTTGTGCGGATTCCAATCGGAATCGTAGATAACAACGGTATCAGCCGTTGCCAAGTTAATACCAAGGCCACCTGCTCGAGTGGACAGCAAAAACACAAACTGTGGGGCTCCGGGAGCATTGAAGCGATCGATGGCATCCTGACGCAAAGTACCGGTGATCCCACCATCAATTCGCTCATATTTGTACTGTTCTCCCTCTAAAAAGTCTTCTAAAATGTCCAACATTTTTGTCATCTGTGAGAAAATTAGGACACGGTGTCCCTGTTCTTTCAATACTCTAAGCATTTTCGAGAGCAAGACGAGCTTTCCTGAGGCTTTCACCAAAGCGGTCGTTTCATACATGCCATTTTGTAAACAAGGAGCTTCTTGAGATGCAACTGGGAAAAGGTAAGGGTGGTTGCAACACTTCTTTAAGTCCATCATAATGTTGAGCAACGAGACTTGTTGACCACCAGTTCGAGAGTTGAGGGCTTCAAAGTTACGTGTCAGAACATATTTGTAGTACTTCTTCTGCATAGGCGACAATTCGACTCGAACGATGAATTCGGATTTCGTTGGCATGTTCTTCAATACGTCGGCCTTAAGACGACGCAACATGTGCGGACCAAGCATATCGTGCAAGCGTTTCACTTGCTCTTCCTTTGCTAGATCAGCAAACTCGTTTGTGAAAGCCAACAGATCGTTGAATTTATCTGGGCAAAGAAAGTTGAGCAAGTGAAACAACTCCTCCAAATTGTTCTGTAATGGCGTTCCAGTTAGAAGAAGTTTGTAGCGAAGGTTATAGCTGTTGAGGATGCGGAAAAATTTGGACTGATTGTTTTTTAGGCGATGAGCTTCGTCGACGACTAAAACAGCCCATTCGAGTGAGTTCAAGAGAGCGGCATCAATAGATACCAATTCGTAGCTGGTCAAAAGAACGTGGAACTTGACTGAACTCGTGCGAATTTTGCAAGCTTTATTGCCTCCTCGGACGGCACCTTCTTCAAATGAAAGTTCGTGCTCGCGGATGACAACTCTTGAGTCTTTATCTCCAACGTATGTAACGACGTAGAAGTCGGGAGCCCATGTTTCAAATTCTCGTTCCCAATTGATGATGGTCGACAGAGGTACTGCTACCAAAAAAGGTCCACGACAGTGTCCTTCCTTGTACAGAGAATAAAGAAACGTGATAGTCTGAATAGTTTTGCCGAGACCCATTTCATCGGCAAGAATGGTATCGGTGCCTTGGCCCCACGAGTAGCGCAACCAGTTCAAACCTTCCATCTGGTAGGGATGCAATGCCATTCCCGAAGCATCAATATATTCAGGTTGGCGTTCCCATTTCCGGCTTAAGTTGCTAGTTGGCTTCTCAGGCGGTGGATTATAACGGCGTGGAGTTTCACGTTCCTCCTCAGCCGCTACTTCCTTGGACTTGCCTTTCTTGTGTGATTTGCCTTTGCTCTTTTTCTTCGCCGGTGTATCCACTCCACAGGCAACTCGCAGGTCAAAGTACTCTTCAATTCCTCGTTTAAGGCCAGGTATTTCGACTTCAGTACCTTCCTCTTCCCAGGAAGCCATATCATAATTCAATTCTCTCCATTTAACAAGGTAAAGCGTGCGATTATCACGAAGGGTACGGTGATTAATAACACGATGAACGACCAGCCATTCTGGTCGGATGCCATATCGATAAAAGCGGTTTTCCAAGTCCATTTCTTCAAAACCTTCAATTCTTTTCTTTTGCCACTTGCGAGAAGAGTTGACCACTTCTTTTTCTCCTTCTGGCTTCTCTTTTTCTTTTTCCTTCTCTTTCCCTTTCCTTCCTTTCTGAGCAGCCGCTTCTTCTTCAGCTTCAAGAGCTTCGTCTAGATCCACTTCCTCGCAGTCCAATTTCGGTGGTTCTTCCATGTCAACTTTTCGGATGTAATAACGGTACATGGCTCCATGAAATACCTCTAACTGAAGCTCGGAAATCCAGGAGCAATGCCAGTAAGATTTTTCATGCCATTTGACGAAAAATTCGCGCAGACGAGGAGGGATCTTGCGAGTTTTAGCGTCAGGTGCTTCTTCTTTTTCTTTTGGAGGCTCCTCCTTGGTTTCAACCCAACGCCATGTAAGAATCTTGCTCACCTTGTATGGCAAAGCCTTTGCGGAGCAACGAGGACACTTCCAATCACCATCAGGAATTTCAGACAACGGTGGATTTAGGCAAAATGTGTGGTAAGCAGAAGTGCAGGAATCACAACACAGAAGCTCACCGCCATCTTTACAAATTCGACAGAATTCGCTGTGTTCGTCATCATCCGCTGCGTTCCTTCCAGCTTTCTCAGTAACAGTAGCAGCAGTAATACCTGTGCAAATTAAAAGATTAAAGATCAACTTCAAATTGCTAATGTTTACAAGTTGTTAACCTTCTCCTTCGCAGTGTGGGCATGACCATCTGCCTTCTGGAGCTTCTTCCAGTTCAGGATCAAAACAAACCAAATGGTATGCTCTTGGGCAAGTGTCACACAAGATAATTTCTCCTCCTTGTTGGCAAACTTCACAATAATCTTGGTGATCTGTTTCATATCCATCACCCTCTTCAGATGGAAATTTAGCAGTAGTGCGAGTCTTTTTCTTCTTCTTGTTTTTATCACCAATTTTCGTTTTAGCTTTCTTACGAGGAACTGCTGGAGCTGTACCTTTACAATGGAGAAATGAAGAAGAATGTTGACAATGAAAGTCAAACATGAATCTTACCTTTGGATTCCTCCACAACTTTAGAAGCCTCTTCAGCTTCTTTCAACATTTGTTCAAATTCCGCGTCGGAATCTTTTTCATCAGCACTGACATCATCTGAGCTAGTTCTCTTACGCTTGCCCAGTTTGATTTTGATGGTGGGAACTTTGCCTTTTTTCCCAGTACTTGTGTTTCCACCTTTGGTCGGCTTTCTACTACGTTTTTTGCGTCCTTTATCAGCGAATTCATCGTCATCATCTTCATCTTCATCGGGAAGTTCAGGCTCCTCTCTGCCTGACGCTGCACTGCGTGAGCTACGCAACGGCCGACTCGAGCTAGCTTCAACAGCTTCTTCTTCTGGAGGTGTATCATTGCCTTCAGGAATAGAAGCTGAAAATTCTCTCCATTTTGCTGCAACTAGCATCATCAGCTTTGACATGGGGACCTAAACCACACATAATTACGATAGATTTATCAATATGTTGAAATCAATAAAAAAACTCTAAGATCATACTTTTGGGTTTTCTTTTTGGAGCAATGGTCGAACATGTTGTTGGAAAAGTTTATAATTGTTAAGATTTTGAAACTCTGCATTTTCATAATCAATTTCCACATCAGCGAGACCAAAAGTTGAACAGACTTCCTCAACACTTGGCATCCCAGAATCTGTAGTTGCTGCACTTTGAGTAGGTGTTGCTTTTGAAGCTTTAGTCTTCTTTTTGGAAACTGGTTCATCCACAGGCTGTTCTTCTTCTGCTTCACTGGGTTCAGCACTTTCAACTTTCTTCTTCTTTTTCTTCTTTTTGCTTTTCTTATCTTCATTGCGAGACTTGTGTTTTTTGGATTTCTTCTTCTTCTTTCCACCACCAGTGTCTGGGTCAAAGTCATCATCATCATCTTTTTCACCACCATCTGAATCCATCATGGACTGATCTTCGTCTTCGTAACCACCTCCTTTGACAATCTCGTCCTCTTCGCCTTCTCCACCGTCACTGTCTTCACCTGCAAAATGACGTGAAGCCATATTCACAACCGGCTCTTTTTAAAAGACTTAACACTCGTTTCAACCGCTTGATCGATTCGACAAGTCAAAACACAACAAAACTTCACACAAGTCAATTCTAAAGTTCTCTCTTAATACTTATGAAAAATATATAAAAAGATTTCCATCCAATCGTGCAACGAACTCCCCTAAGCGGCGTTTCGCATGTGAAGACGAAGAATGGCTTACAAAGGCCAGTGCACCCCAAAACGAAGCCCTCCCTCCCTCCTCTCAAGTTTTTTTTTTCTTTTTCATTTTACAAACGATCGATTTCAAAATCTGACAAAAAGCTTAACATATGAATTTCTAAAACATCGTTTTTACCTGCTTTATGAGCTGATTCTGGATCGAAAGAGGCCATGGAGTGATATATATTTCAATAAATTTTCCACCGATGATCAAGTTAAAAAAATAAAGTAGAAAAAACTCGAGCGGGGTACCAGAATCACAAAACAAGCAGCAGCAGAGTGCACCGCTGGGGCAAATCTATACTAGCGCCACGATGCGCTGCGGTAACGTTCTAAACTTGTTGTCACTTACAGTTCCGGTGAGTTAGGAATGGGGTGGGGACTAGAGAGAAATCGTTGCTTAGCAACCTTTTCAACTAATAATAATTTTTTCTTCATTTTCTTTTTACGCATCAACGGATTTTGCATGTCTTGCTGTAGTTGCGGACAACGCCAAAACGTTTCGAATGTGAAGGCGAATTTACAAAAAAAGGGTAGAAATGGTCAGCCATTTCTCAGGTGCGCTCAATAACACTATGAGGTACGTTAATCGGTTCCGACTCAAATCAGATTCTTGTATATATTTGCCGCATTTCACCTGTACCGCGTATTTGCATTACCTTCTGCTCCATCGTCTGAATTTTCTGTATAGGGAACGAGAATTTCAAACCGAAACCTCAAAATCGGGTCGATCGATCAAAAGGAATCACGTCACCCCTGCTGAAAGAGAAGGTTCGTATACTCTATCGCGAGATGATGAGATACCTTATTTCTTCTCTCCCCTCTCTTCCATCTCGTGTGCTGCGTTTTGACCCTATGAAAGGTTGAAATAGAAGGTTCTGGAATTTCGATCGTGGGTTGTTGATAGCGAATGAAGACGAACGAGAAAAAAAGAGATTGGATACCTATAAAAATTTTTATTTTTGTCTTTAAATAAAACTAACATTTTTACTTCTTTGATGAGATTCTATAGGATACGTTGGCAGGAGACCGAGAGCCAATCGGTGTTCATGCCAACGACTTCCGCCTGTTCCAAAGAGAAATGATCCTGCACCAGTTGCCTATCCTCCATCTCACGAAAACTACATCGATTTTAACGCTAAACATGTGGATCCTATTCATTGTCATGAGCCTAAGCTACAGATAGTTGATTCTAAAGACGGACACGTTATGGATTTGGAAAAATCAGGGCTTGTTCCACACTACACGGCAAAATCGGTTTTAAGTGAAATAAAATTCTGATTCGAAAAACATTTAGATTTATATTACATCATTTTTGTAGACTTTCGGACGAGTACCAAACTACCTCAAGGGCGGCCAGTCCCAGCATGGAGCTCCGTCTAACAATGCTACATTACGTTCGGAAACGACGAAAGAACGGCCTAAAGTGGCTACGCGAGTCGTCAGCAAGGAGATCGAGGTCAGGCAGATGAATTCGGTTCGTTATTTCATTTCCTATCTCTAACGCGTCTATCTTGACGCCACGTATTATTGTGCAACAGAATCTTCAGCAGCGGTGGATCGAGCTAGAGAAACGTCTGGGATTGATAAGCTTTTCCCGACCAGATAAACGTGAGGCCATCGAAGACGAGTTGCGCAGCATTGAACTGAATCTTCGCATGGCTGTCTCTGGATGAAACGTAGTCCCGAACTTCATTGTTACAGCTTGAGTTGCTGGCACAACACGAGAAATATCTTCCCCTTCTACAGTAGCAGCAGCTGACTACCTGTAAATTCTGTTATTAGTTAAGAATAAAAAGAATAAACACAAAATCCAATTAAATAAAAGAGATGGCATAGAATCTTTTATTAGACCACATTTTAGATGAGGGTTGGTTTCTTAAAAAAAATTTTTTTTTCGCCAGATTGAAAAATGACATTGATGTGAAAAAAAAATAAAAAAAAAATTTTCAACATTTTTTGTAGAGTGAAGAGGAAAAAAGGACCGAGTTATTTTAGCTTACAGGATAGCAAAAAACATAGAACAGAAGGCGTCAAGACAACATAGAATTAGTTCGACTCAAAGCCTGGGACAGAGAATGTGGAAGAGACGGGTACACACAGTACAGGAAAAAAAAAACAGATGAATAACGTAAACAACTTTTGGACAAAACGAATTGAGAGCAGATACTCTGCGAGTCGCTCACTCAACGGCGGATGTCTAAGAGAAAAGGGCAGACTGCACTAAAAACAAGAAACAAACGACTGAACAAAAGGAGGAAGAAAGAGGGAACACAACTGAGATGGACTGGTCCGTGAGACGCGACCCGTAGTGATTTTCTTTAGACGTTTAGACATAAGAACAAACCAGCGTTCTTGACATTTCGATTCACGTTAACCACAACATGAGACATTTTTTTTTATTATTTTCTAAATTTGTAGAGACAAATTTGATTTCTTTAAAAAAGTTTGAAGGAGCATTGATCAAAACGGGAGGAAATACGGACCGGCATGCGGATTTTGTAAACAAAGATCCGCCTAGACTGATGACCCGAGATCTGTCGGAACAGTGTTTTTCTTGTTTGTTAAAAAAAGAAGAAAAACGATGAAAATTGGATTGTGGTGTGGTCAAAGGCGTGACAGGGCACAAATCGCGATTTTTTCGTTTGTACATTTTCGTTCAAAACAGGGAGCGGTGGATGAAAAAGAGACGAAAGCATTGCAGCAGGCAGCTTGTTGGCATATTCAGAGGCAGTCCACCAAACGGACATGTTTCGCGTCATTTCATCTGTCATTCCTCTACATTCGAGTTACGATTGCTAAATGATTGTGTTCTTCAACGTAGACTCGTAATACTGAAGCTAATGAATGAACAACTGAACAAATTCATCGCCGTGAACGATTCGACAGAAAACAAAGTAATAACAAGACACAACGAAACCACTACGACGCGCGCTACTATTTTTTAAAATACGGATAAGAGGAAAATTAACTGTGTAAAGGAGATTTAGAACCGGAACGTACGAAGACCGGTGATTGTGAACGAAATTTGAGAGGAAACCACAGAACAACCCGAATCCTCGGCGGCCACTATAATACAGCTCAACCCAACTGGCTATATTCGCCCACTGCGTCCTAGTTCGTTTAAACAAATCATCGGCGTTCGATGGGACTTGGTCGACCGATAGGATGTCGTGAATCTGAATCTTCGCGTCTGACATTCATGTTTTGTTGACTCGATGAATTCGATTGATTCCTTGTCATACTTGAGTAAGGACCTGGATGGTGTGTAGGAGCCGACAAAGGTGGCGACACATAAGAGTACGATGATTGCAATTGAGAAGGTGTGCTTCGGGCTACTTCAGGTCGCATCTCTGGCGTGGAAGATGGGCTGCGAAGAACTGTTAGATTTCTGCTTTCTGCAGACATGAAGCTGGACGAACCCTGAACCGGTGACATTGTTGATGGTATACTTATGGCTCCACCGGATGGAACCGGATGGTAAACGGAATTCATTCTGAATATAAATTATGTAAATAGTAAATAGAATGTTTTTTTTGTTTGTTTTTAATTAATAGATGGAAGAAAAAAGATGTACCTAGAAGAAACAATAACCGGACTGGGTATGACGCGATCTATCTGATGACTCGAACTAGCGGGACTTCTATGGTTACCGTGTGCCATGGAAAACGCATTTCCTACCATAGAAGCTGAAAAATGTTCAGCCATACCGATTCCGTTCTCCATGTGAGGCATGTAAGGCGTTACACGATTATTTCGTTCTCGTTCTTGAGGAGAAGAACGCAGTGTTGTGTGGCCAGCCAGATTCCCCAGACCTACACAAAAATGCGATAAGTTAGTCATAACGGATTGGTATCAGAAAAATTAGAAAATAGCGTCTGAATATTCCTGAGCTTGAATAGAGTTACCATAGAACAGTAAACAAAGGGGGGAAAAACGTTTACCTGGCGTAGATCTATCGGGGGTATTGGAAGCTGTAGCCGCATAAGCCATCTGGCTGGATGTAAGTGGCACAGACAGTCTGGCATTGACAGCCAACAAATGGTCTCTTCTTCGATGAAGATTGGCAACGTGATTCTCAAGTCGTATATTCTCTTCCTTCAGATTGTTCAGGCAAGACAGCAATGAAGCAACTAAAATGGCGAAAGATAAGTTTTATGCTACAAAATCAATAGAAAACATTCCGAAAAAGTTTTACTGTCAAAATGCTGAGCTTGTTCCATTAAAAACTGGCTTCCTTGCTCCCATTGTCTCTCCAATAGTTGTTCCAGACTGTGCGGAAAAGACGGAGCACCACTACTTGACGGTAACTTCAACGACGGAGAAACGGTGCGAAGTGGAAAAGGCACCCCGATGAGGTTGGTAGTACTAACCGGGGAACATTCATCCGTGATGCTATGGGCTTCCACTTCAGCCACCAATGTGTCCGTCATTTTCTGAGCGACACTAGAATTAGGATTTAATTGATTGCCCAACATATGAGGAGCAGTCATTCCGTTTCGAATGAGGTAGAGGCTGTTTTCTTTGCCATGGATGGAGGAACTTGCATTATCCTTGTATGGGTTGAGATCTTTTGTACCAGCATTCGTACTAGGGACCGTATTAGGCAAGGGTGTTATAACTAGAGACTCTTGTGTCTTACTAGCGTTAAGATTCTCTCTTGGCAACTGATTCAGAGATGAGCTATCATTTTGCACATTCTCAGTAGCCTGTGATGCTTGCTGGTTAGTATGAGCAGTCATTAAATCACCCCGGTTTATTGCGGCCGATAAGCGATGCTGTTCATCGGTTGTGGAAGGTGTGCTCTTTAAAGCTTTTTTTCTCCTCTTAGGTTGCTGTTCAACTCCAGCAGAATCGGGACTACTGGGTGGCGAGTCCGGCACTACAGGAGCACTCACTTTAGGTGCACGCCCTCTTCGAGGTTTCTTTGCCGGCGCTGCTGACGGAAGCGGTCTATTCGGCTCCTTTCCAGCATTTTGATAATGTTCGTCGTAATTTGATTTTCCCTGATCCATATGGATTTGACTACTACCACTAGTCGAGGCGGAAATAATCAAGGGAGAGACTGCTCGTTGAGGAACCGATTGTGATGACTGGACATGTGTACTTGAATTTTCCGACGGAACAGCAGATGCACCAGAAACTATGACACTGTGAGCCATCGATAAGTTGGCTTCAGACGTGACAGGAGTCTCAACTTTTGCAGTTGCCGAACCTTTGGTACTTTGTTCAATAACCATGAACTGTTCTGTAGCTGATGCATGGCCTGGATCTGATATGTTGGATAGAGTAGATTCTGTGTCATTTCCACCTTGGCTGGTTGGGCTTGCTGAACGCGTGGAAACTTTTCGACGAGACGTTCGACTTTTATCCAATTTGATTGTCGTATTTGGTCCTTCTACAGAAGCCGAAGAAATGCTGCCTGAAAGTTTGGAGCTGTCGTGGAATTTGTCGTTCTTCTTCATTCCGCTCGCAGTGTTGGTTTCCGAGTTACGGGCGTTTTCCAGTTTCGAGCTGTCACTAGACTCGTTTTTGTTTACTACACCAATGTTATTTTGATCATTCACCGACACTCTTGGACCGGGTACTAAACCAACCCCAGCCAGCACATTAGCAAAGGGAATCCCTTCATTTTTAGAGGATTTCATCTTAGAATCATCACTTGCAATGGGTCCCTCAACTATGACAGATGACGTAGATTCCCGATTGTTACCACCCTACAATTGGATTCGTTTAAAATTAAGAAATGAAAGGCATTTTAACTTTTTAAGAACTTTACCTTGGGAGATGCTAGGGTCGTTGATTTTCTACCAGGTTTCTTACGTTGTTTCTCCTTTGATCCGTTGCCACTATTAACAGGCGGAGGTTGTCCACTCCAACTCGATCCGCTTGCCTGAACCGGGAGGGTTTTTTTCTGAAGCATTGAGGTCGAAAGGTGCACCAACCGGAGGTAAAGGTTTAAATGCTGGAATTGTTTTCAAATTAGCGCCTTTTTTCTAAAATATAAAATCGAGTTGATTGGATGGCGCAATTTGTGGTAAATTTTAATTAAAGTCAACACACAAGTTTTCCATAATGATGTGGGCAGTATCCACAATATTTCACATTATCCATGTAGTTTCCAGCCTCTTCGCATAGTAAACCCTGAGCTTGGGCACAAGTGACATGGAAATGGAGTTTGCACCCCTGTTTATTGCAGTTCATACAAGCTCCAATTTTAGATTTTGATTCTCTTCCATGTGTTTCACAAATATAGCAGCCCTGGAAAGTATCAATAATAAATATATCATAAACCAAAATAAGTCACATGTATCAACATACCTTGTTAAACCTTTCTGGAGGAACCATGCTTAAAATTATAGGCTCCATGGTTGAAACATTACCAAATCTTACTTCAGGGATGTAAAGAGCGCAAACAACATGTGCCCAACCTGTGGTGTCTGTCTTTTTCAGGGCACCATCTTTACTGGGACACAATTCACATCTCTGCTTTTAATAAATTTCTCTTTATTAGTTATTGGTAAGTTGTTGTTTTCTTTTTAAGTGTAACTCACCACTCTAGCAGCCCTCTCCTGGGATTCACATTTTCTGCAAAACCATGGTCCTGAGGGTACCGTCACAATTCCATAACAAGCTACATAAACAATAAAACAATTTCATTATAGTTGCACAAAAAGTTAACTATTTAGCATCAATAAATAGAGCATATTTTTCATTAGTTCTTGCATATTGTGATTAACCTTGATGAACAGCAACAGTACAGCCTACTCCGTCGCAGTAAACCAATGGATTTTCCGTCCAGCCCCGATCATCGGAGCATACACAACACCCACCAACCATCTCCTTCATGTTGTGCACCAGCGAATTAATTTAAATTTCATCGGAAAAAGCACGGGTTTCACGAAATATGTTCTAAATAGTAGGAATTAACATTCCTTTTGGGTGTAGACGTTTAGGCATTGAGTAGCAGCAGAAGTCCGAAACAACGCCATTTTATTATCGATATGTGAAGCTTTATCGATATATAACAATATTTTGTTTTACGCATTTGAAAATTATTCATCTTTTTAACTGCTTCTGAATCGAGTTTTAAAAAGAAAATAAGCATTTAGCTTATTTAATCGTTTTTATAAAATGGAATAATAAAATTGTAAGATGGAATAATGCACGATATTGAATTATTGACATCTTATATGACATCTAGTGTTCATTTTAAACAACTTTTTGAACGTGTTCGCAATTTCATACGCCACGTTATGAGTCTGACGTCTCTTATATCACGTCTCACCCTTTAAAGCCCTGAATTAGCAACTACAGAAATATCAAATATGGGAAACACTTAGAAGATGGAATTGCTTACATATTTATTCATCATAAACATAATCTACTTTTGTTGTGTAGTGGTCCAAAAGGATCCGATTTAACCGCAATCAATCAATTGCCTTTTCCAGGATAATTTTCGCAACCGGGAACGTTATAGGGAAAATTGCAGTTATTAAGAGATGGATCAAAAACAGTTCCAGCTCCACATTCGTAATTGTAAATGATCCATTCGTTTCCGTTGGCCACACAGAGATAGTATTTTCCGCAATCAGACGGATCCCGGAAGTATCCCTCTGACTGGCAGGTTTGATTTGGAGGAGGAGTAACAGTTGTCGGACGAGGACTCTGTCAAACATTCTTATTTAATAAATTTATTAAATAAACGAATTGATTTTTGAAATGCCAGTATTACAACATATTATAACCTTACCGTGGTGGTTGAATATTTCCCCGTGGTTAATTCTCCTGCACCAGTAGTATGGTTTGGATCATCAGTTGGTGGAGACGGATAAATGATTGGTCCATTCAGAGTCTCGAAGATTGTTTTTACTAATATAAATGGGTTTCCGTGACAAGTGCCATGGAAATCATCCGTTTCAACGGACCAGACCATAGCCCCACCTAATCCTTTAGAAGCGGCATATTGGGCCTATACAAATTAAGAGTAAAGAATTTACTCCAACCACAGCGTGTGAACTAAGAATTCAGTTACTTTGGTCTTAAGTGACTGTTGATCATCGTAGCCTATCCATTGGTTGCCTTTGTATGCATAAGGAGACATGTAAAAGGGATCAACGACTACAGTCCAAAGGCCTGGTTCAGCTGCAAATTTTTCGCAAACCTACCAAACGTTTAAATTGTAACATGACAAAGTTTTTACAAATGCTATTGTGGTTGGTTCCCTGTAAGAAAAATACCTCATTATATCCCCATATTCCGGCCTCACGAGTGTATCTGTAAACGATATTTCTCTTATAGCTGCCTTTGAAATTCTTGTAAACATAGTAAAAGGTATTATTGTGGTCCTTATACGTACGGCCCGGCAGTAATTGGTTGATTTGCACCAGCGTAAAATCCATTGTCAGCTGGGTTATTTAAAACAAATCCTCTTCCGTACAGACCCATGCCTAAAATCAGTTTGGAAGGATCAGCTCCGTTTTCGATCCAGTAATTGACAGCAAAGTCCTTTTTATTCAGCAAAAAAGAGTTTCTTTTTTAAAAACCTAAATGCATAGTGATGCCGACATATGTTTAAAATGCATCAACAAACTTGATTGAAGGTGACGAATTCTCCGTAATCGAGTTCATTGCTGTAGAGCTAAATAACAAAACAAAGTTATGTTTTAATAAACAGACGGCTAAACAATTAATATTGAATTGATTAATACGGGTGAGTTGTGACCAGTAAAATCTTCCCATGCTCCGTGAAAATCATAAGCCATCAGATGAATTTGATCCAAAATCCTGTAATATTTTCACGCACAATCAGCAATGGTGCGTTTTACAAGTTTTTGCGAGGGAATTCTTTGTATACAGTTTACCTATTCATTGCTGGAACATCATATCCCGTATCTGCAATTACACAATAAGACCAGAAATGTATACTTCATCGGTATCAATAAACTAAAGAAATGCATTATAAAACCGATTGTTGTTTTTCCAGCGGAGACGGCAGCAGTCAACATGAGTTCATGTGGGGCGAATGCAGTTTTCAATTCTTCAATCATATGAATGAAATTTTCCTGTTTTCAAAGAAAATTATTAGTACGAGTACAACAACTAAAAATATGTCCGTCAGTAGTAATTTGAATTAGACTTTACTTTGTCAGACTGAACTCCACCTCTATTCGCTGGATACTCCCAATCAAAATCTAAACCATCGAAATTATACTTGAGAAGAAATTCTACCACAGACGAAGTAAACTTGGCTCGTTCAGAAGGGATAGACACCATCTGTTAATTTAAATGGAAAAAGATATTATTTTAAAAAATTCATTAAAAAACTTTTATTAAAATTGAATAAAAATTCTATAAACCTTGGAGTATTTTTCCGATCCTTCGTTCCATCCTCCAATAGCCAAAATTGCTTTCAATTCTGGATTTTGGCTCTTGAGTCCGGTAAAGCGTACCATTGCACCTTTGCCCCAGTTCTCCGGCAGGTCATTGTAGGGATCTAGTGAAATGATGGTGTTGTCATAACCGAGTCCAGCGAATCCGTAAATAATATGAGTGCAAATGAAGGGATCCAAATCTTCTACGTCAAATTTTCCTGCTCCTGGCCTGTAAACAGCCCAGCTGCCATAATAGCAAACCATCTTCTTCTTTTTTTCGGCTAATGATGATAATGAAAATACTCTTTATTTGATATCTTACTTCAATTTATGGATACAATGCATTAAAACGACAATATACCTTTCGATCCGACGGATAAGGAAGCGGATACATGTAGAGTGGCTACAAGAACTATGATTGCAATAGACAACTTCATTTTTTAAATGATCCTTTTCCCAGAATTCTTAAAGAAAATCGGATTTAAAAAGTTAAATAATAGGAATAGATCGAATAAGGAGATTGGATATTGGAGTGATGCAGAAAATCTTTAAGGACAAGCAATAAATAATTCTAATGTAGCTACTTAATCCTGACAAAGCTCGTCAAATAGAGAACCACAACCGACCATAGCGTCGAAAGAAATAATAAAAGCTGCGTCATTGTAATGTCATGCGACGTACTTCACTTATCTCTAAATTACAAGCTCTGTTGGATTCGAAAACAAGTTATATCATTATACACTTGATGTTGACTATACATGTCTATTTAAGTTTATTTTGAAGGTACAATTTTTCCTGCAATTTATTTCTCAATTTAACATTTTGTTTCAGCCAATAATTAATGAATAACAGAAAAAAATGTGTCTAGAAAGGGAAAAAAAATTATGCATTGGTTTCACACTCGATTAGTCGATTACCTTAAAGCCTAAGCAATTGAGCAAATGATATACTAAAGTTTAAAATATGTACTGTATTTAGGATTTATGTTTAATAGCTTACAGTTGAAAACTTGATACAGCGTTTTCCGACACAATAGACGGAGTGAGGATGATATTTAAAGTAAATAAATCAGCAGCAGTCAAACGTAGCTTTCTTCGTGTAAAGATAGAAAGAAACTGTCCATGATTTTCTTTCAAGGTTGATTGATTGACTTACTATCACCGATCACTATCACCGAGTCCATTTGATTATACATTTGCTTTCAAACATGAGACGCAACGAATATGCGCAGTCGCACAACCATATGTAGCCATGAGCTATTGTTATACAGGCTCCCTAAATAAGAAACTAAGAAAACTATTATGAACCTACAGTAGTCACCAAAAATGTTAGAAATTTTTCGATTTCCCATAAGCCGCCATATAAATGTTTCGCTGAATTGCGCCTAAAATACAGGGGCTAGATTTTTTATTTTTTTTTCTCAAATACATTGACTTATAATGTATTTGTAAAAAAATAATCATCGCAGTACGACTTTCCGCTGAGGCTGTACGCGAGAATTAAGAATTATTCGAAATTTTTTTCCTTGCGTGCTTTTCTTATGGCGGGCCCGATTTTTTAGGCGGCTATATCTTTTGTTTATTTTTTGTATCAAACTGAAATTTTTTGTATGAATTGCCCACAAGGCACTTTATTTTATGAGTTTGGTTTTATCGGAATATCTTAACCCCTTGTTTTATTAATTGCCCGGGAATATTGTGAGATTTCACCATGGAGTGAAAAATACATGTACAAAGTCCCTGCCTCATTTGCTTTTGCCTTTGTCCGTTAGAGGCACGGCAGTTTTCTTTTGTCGCCAAGATTTGCGCGCGGCAATGTTATGAGGCAGGGTCTCTGTACTTGTATTTTTTACTCCGTGATTCAATCACACACTTTTCCCGAGCAATTAATAAAACAAGGGGTTGAGATATTCAGATAAAACCAAACTGATGAAATAAAGTGCCCTGTGGGCAATTCATAAAAAAAATTTCAGTTTGATATTTCAAAATAAAAAAAAGATATAGCCGCGTAAAAAATCGGGTCCGCCATAAGAAAAGCACGCAAGGAAAAAAATTTCGAATAATTCTTAATTCTCGCGTACAGCCTCAGCGGAAAGTCGTACTGCGATGATTTTTTTTTTTACAAATACATTATAAGTCAATGTATTTGAGAAAAAAAATAAAAAATCTAGCCCCTGTAGTTTAGGCGCAATTCAGCGAAACATTTACATGGCGGCTTATGGGAAATCGAAAAATTTCTAACATTTTTGGTGACTACTGTACCTAACGTTTGTACTGATAATGTGAAACCTAGAAGCATAAACTGCATAGATTGTAATTTGCTTTTATTTTAAAACTACTCTGGAAATGTAATCATGTGATTATACAAATGTGTAATTGTTTCACTACGGAAAAGAGTCATTTTAATATGATTGTAAATTTTTTATTTAAAAAAAAGTATCAGATAAATCGGAAAATATAGTAACACTCAATATCGGAGATATCAATTAACCGGTATAGTTTTCACATCCTGGGACCTGACTTGGATAGGTGCACGTATTTAGAGCGTCACTGAACACGGTTCCATTGGCGCATCGTTGCGTATAAATCGTCCAACCACCCTGGCCGTTGTTGATGCAAGTGTAGAAGATTCCGCAGTCATTGGGATCTGGGTTCAAACCTTCACTCTTGCAAAGCGTATTCGGTGGAGGAGCTCCGGCTGTCGTGGTTATTGGAGGCAAAGTCGTGTAGATGGTTGGACTTTTCTGTTATTTGACAAATAAAAGATATTCAGTTAATACTTGTGATGAGGTCTACATCCAAGCGAAGCCAAATGTTTGGAAAATTTATTACAGTTGTTGTAACAGAACCGGCAGGACCGCAAATAGTGGTGCCTTGGGTAGTCGGGGCTGGAGTTATCGGAGAAACGGACTGGAGTTTTGTTGTAGTAGAAACGACGGCAGAAGCTGTGGTAGTTGTCACCGTCACAGGGGTTGTAGTGGTTGTAATCGGGGCTTTTGTTGTTGTTGTCGTAGAAGGAGCAACATTAGTAGTTGTATATGGTGAAGGAGTGGGGATAGGTCCATTCATGGATTCGTAGATAGTTTTGATAAGGATAAATGGTACGTTGTGACAAAGACCCCTGAAATCGTCCGTCTCAATCGACCAGACCATAGCCCCTCCCAAATTCATCGAAGTGGCATACTGAGCCTATGGGTGATGGGAAATGGATAATTGTTTAGTAGTAGTGAAATAGAGTGCTCACTAGTTAATTGTGTCCTATAAAAGAAAATGTAAAAGCTTACCTTAAGTGTTAGAGATTGTTGATCATCGTAGCCGATCCATTGGCTGGATTTGTACGCATACGGTGTTTGGTAAGAAGAATCACGAACGACAGTCCAAGAAGGATCGGCCTTAAATTTCTCACAAATCTAAAGGAATGGAATTATTTCATGATTATAATTTCACTCGTTATAAATATTTGAATTAGCATACCTCGTTGTACCCCCAAGTTCCAGACTCTCGAGTGTACGGTCCAGCAGTGATCGGTTGCGGAGCGTAAGCATAGAAACCGTTTTGAGTCGGCGAAGCAAGCGTGAAACCACGCCCATAGAGACCCATACCCAGAACGATTTTGGAAGCAGGAGCACCATTTGAAATCCAGTAGTTAACTGTCCAGTTCTAAATATTTCATAAAATTTATAGTACATTGGCGTATGGTTTAATCACGATAAATGTTTGCTTCATATTGTTCATGTACTTACCACGTTCAAAAACAAATTATCTCCGGATTCCACCTTGGGATTAGCATACAACGGCGCGTTCAATCCTGTGTAAGTTTCCCAGCTACCGTGATAGTCGTAGGCCATCAAGTGAATTTGATCCAAAGCACTAAATTCCAAACATTCACAATTTACTAATATAGACATCTAAAATATTTTACTAGAAATGCCATTAGATTACTTTGCGACGGCAGGAATGTCATAAGCCTGTAAAACGCAAGAACCAACAAAACATGAGTAATCAAAGCAAAAGTCAAGAAATTTAAATGGACGTTTTAGAGATAAAACAATAGTAAGACATACTAAATCTATTGCCGTTTTGCCTGGAGATACAGCTGCTGTAAGGAGAAAGCCATACGGAGCAAACGCCGTCTTCAGTTCACGAAGCAGAATCACGAAATTGATCTGTATTCGAATAAAAAATATTGTACGTTAAAGTCAATTGATACCGGATGAGTTCCCACTAATTATTACCTTGTCTGTTATGGCACCACCTCTATTTCCAGGATATTCCCAATCGAAATCAAAGCCATCGAAATTGTAGGTTACAAGGAAGTTCACCACTGAATTTACAAATGTAGCTCTCTTGGCCGGATCAGATGCCATCTAAAAAAATGATGTTAGAGCACTATTACCTCATAGTTATGGATTTAAAAAAAAAAAGCTTATTTATATTTTTACCAATGAATATTTTTCCGAGCCTTCGTTCCATCCACTGTAACACAATGCGAGAAAAAAATTATTAGTTTAATTTTGCTTTATCCTACAGCGAAGAAGAGTCAGCATACCCGATAGCAATGAGTGCTTTAAGTTCAGGATTTTTCTTCTTCAGTCCCGTGAAGCGAAGATATGCTCCTTTCCCCCAGTTCTCGTAAAGATCGTTGTAAGGGTCTAGTGGTTGGATCTTATTATCCGACCCCAAACCAGCAAAACCGTAGACTATGTGTGTGCAGATGAACGGGTCAATGTTTTCAACATCAAACTTGCCGTTTCCGGGACGATATACTGCCCAGCTACCGTAGTAACAAACCATCTTCTTTTTATCGGCCGCTTTTTTTTGGGAAAATAAGAATATTTATATACATCTTTTATTATGGGAATGAATTACACATGTTTATTTATTATTACCTTTCGTTATGGCAAGCGACATGACTTGATGGGCTATAGCCACCAATAGAGCTATTCTCCAAAGAGTTTTCATCGTAGTTAGTCTAAAGTTAAAAAACAAACAAATAACAAATAACACATTGCATTATTCGCGATCTCTTATAAGGAACTGCTAAAAAAAAAATAAAATTATCAGCAATGCAATTAAGTAGTCCGGATAATTCCTACCTTCTATGTAAATGGTTAAATGTAGAAAACGTTTTGATTCCTGATGCGTAAGAGACCTTCTGTAGTTTGATTCAATAAGACACTGAAGAAATCTCAAATGTTTCCTATCTTTATACACCACTGAGAAAGAGAGATTATGATGGGCGAAAGTTTAAAGTTTGAATTTACGCAACAATTTTACAATTTTTTAAAAGTGTGCCGCAGTAAAGTGTTATAAGAACACCGTGCTTGACATTACGTCAAAGCCGATTGGGTTACAGGTATCATCCATGCTTTGTCCAGCTCAGTGATAAATGACGCCCCAAATGTAATCCATGTATACAAGGGAAATTCGGATCTTAATTACTGTTTGCATTTTGTCGACAATTGGCCTTGTTTTTACGTTAATACATTTTTAAATCTAGTAGCGAAATCCGTTCAACAAGTACGAGACGACAACTGTGAGCTAAAAGGCTCACAGTTCCGTGACTTATCTTAGACAACGTTTGTCAACTCATTTCTATTCTCTTGTGATGGTATTTGTCGGGAATCACCTTTCTTCAACTGGATTGCTTAAATGACTTGCAACACGATTTACATGAAAGTAAATCCACAGTAACAAAAGGTCCGCACGTTCACGAAAAACAAATTGACCAACGTCGAATCACGAAAGAGATTAAATATACTCAATTAACCCATTTTTATCATCGTGGAACCAAGTACGTATTTAGAAAATATACTAAATATACTGAAAACTTGAAAAGTTGGCTTACTGTCCAAATCGAACGCTACAATTATACACTTTGGCCTAGTTTTTAGCTTGCTTAAAAAAGCGCACAAATCTAAAATGAAATTCTCGGAAACAATAGCAGAATTCAATGGGACATACCAAACTGTTTGAAGGTGAAGTCCTTCAACCTAATCCCTTTTTTCTTTAAGTATTACGAAACAAATTCGAGGAATATTTTTTTTTCTCTGCTTTCAAAAGAATAATGTAGACTTCCCGAAGTGTGGGTTAGGAATGGGGTTAGATCGTTAGGGGAGAAAATTTTCCCTGCATATTTGTGAAAGAAAGATATTATAGATAGCCTCGAGGGTCTTGAGTTGCGTTTGTTCCGCTATGGAATATTGGGGTAGCTACTATGCCTATTTTGTAAATATGAGATGAGAAGACTTGTCTCCAAGTGTCGAGTTTTTAAAGTTACGTAATGCCGTGCGTAATTCGTTCGTTTTGTAATATGTCGACGACGCGTATACGTGTGAAACCAATTAGAAGCTAACGGTGCGGTAGTATACATAAACTTAAATGTCAACAGAAACGTGACGAGCAGCCAAAGGAGATAGCTGAAGCGACGGTTTCAAAATTTCGTCATAAAAATCAAGAATTCCGACTTACCGGAACTAGATATCAAATAAGGTATGAAATTAACTTTAGTGTCATGGTCAGGTGCAAAGCTGGTTCATATACTGTAATTGCATCTGATGACACTTGTTTGGTGATCACTGTTAGTGTTACAAGGTTAGTGTAGTGCAACATATAGCTGGATTACTGATATTTGCCAAGGCAGATATGTGTAAAGTGTGCAATAGGTAACAGCGTCCGTATAGTAACGACAAAGCTTTATGATCCACTAGATAAGCTTGGCTTTGTCGGTAGAATTTTTCCCACCATTTTTTTTTAACGCGCATTACAAGGAAAATAACCTGCTGCATAGATTTGTTTCATTTAATTTATTTACTGTCGAGAACTCATATACAACCTTGTTTTGTATATCACGGTGCTCTTTGATTGCAGTTTACTATGTGAAAGTTTTCAAGTAAACGAGAAATGTTCATGCAGATACCGTCACAGACAAGATTTTAGCGTTTAGTCGTTCAGTTTCAAGGAACTTTTGCGAAAATGTATCGTTTGTTTATGTGTTAATAAATAATTAAATATTCGAAATATTTTTTTTTTCTACAGATTAGGAACACTTATATTTAAATCAAATTATATTCACGGAAATTATGCAAAATGGAATGAAGTAAATAATAGAAATGAAATGTGAATAAAGGACACATTTTTTAATGCTTCATACTAAAATCCTAAAATTTATTGAAATCAAGTGAATTAATCATTTAGAAATCAGAATTATTTTCCGTAATAGTTCTCGCATCCTGGAACGTTCCGTGGATAGTCGCAAGCGTTTAATGCGGCGCTGAAAACTAAAGAAAGGAGATTTGATAAGTTATGTAACAACACCTGCCAAGTGCTGCGCTAAGATTTTTTTTTTTACCTGTTCCCGGTGCACAGTGCTGTTTGTACACAAGCCATCCGTTGTTTGAGTAAGTGACGCACTGGTAAAATATTCCGCAGTCATTTGGATCCGCATTCAATCCTTCTTTTTTACAAACAGAATTGGGTTCCGGAGTCGTTCCACCAGATGATGCCTGTCGTTGTGTTGACAAAAAAGCTTTTTTAGATTGTCGGATCAATTTTTTAAATTATTGCCAGATTTTCTGTTTATTATACAAGTCTCGTAAAATTTAAATTAAACGTCGTACCGTAGTAGTAATAGCTGTAGGTGGTGTAGAAAGTGAAGTGACAGCACAAGTACAAGACGGAGAAGTCGAAGTAACTGAGGGAGTTGTGTAAGAAGCAATTGTAGTACCGGTAGTTGTACTAGGAGTAACCGGAATTGATGTTGGAACTTTAGTAGAAGTAGTAGTAGTAGTATCAGGGGTAGGTGGTGGGACGTAGCCTGATGCACAAGGGTTAGTTGGCATCAGATTTGTTGGTCCATTCATAGCTTCAACAATGGCTTTGGTCAAGATAAATGGTGTTCCGTAACAGATTCCTTTGAAATCGTCAGTTTCTATCGACCAAGTAAGTGCGCCGCCTAGATTCATTGCCGCGATATATTGACCCTGTTTTGATTGGAAAGAAAAATTGTATTGCAAGGCTGTCGAATAGCTAAATCAATACAAAATGGTACCTTATTCCTTAAAGATTGCTGGTCGTCATAGCCAATCCATAAATTGTTCTTGTAAGCATAAGGTGTTTGATAACATGAATCACGAACAACAGTCCATCCAACTTCGTATTTTAATTTCTCGCAAATCTAATTCATTAAGAATCAAAATCAGTCAATTCATACGGGAATTTTTAGGGCTTTGCTTCATACTAACCTCGTTGTATCCCCATGTGCCGGCTTGTTGAGTATATCTATGAGTGAAAATCAACTTTATTTTTAAAAGTCTGACTATGTTTTAATTCAAGTATAGTTTGAAAGTCTACGTACGGTCCAGCCGGGATCGGATTAGATGCGCTAGCATAGAAACCATTTTTAGCTGGATTGTCTAACTGGAATCCGCGACCGTAAAGTGGCATACCAAAGATGATTTTAGAAGGAGGAACTCCATTTGAAAGCCAGTAGTAAATTGTCCAGTTCTTTTTCCGTTTTGTTTAGTATTAAATGGAATAATTCAGTTATATCGCTCGAATTAACAAATGCTGATGTATTAAGACTAGACTCACCGCATTCAAAAATTGATTGTCGATTGTAAGATCGTAGTTGGGGTTGGCGTATAACGGCGCATTCATTCCCGTATAAGTTTCCCAGCTTCCGTGATAATCGTAGTTCATCACGTGTACCTGATCCAGAATACTGAATGCAGTTTGGAAATGCATTAAACTGTAATTTGTAATGTATTTGCGCTTAATCGTTTAACTTACCCTGCTAAAGCCGGAATATCATACGCAGAATCAATTGTCGACTTTCCAGGAGAAACAGCGGCTGTAAGCAACCACCCATATGGTGTAAAAGCATTTTTCAATTCGCGAATCATACTGATATAATTTTGCTAGTAAAACAAGGATTATTAGTTCTTCCCTTACGAATTTAAGAAACCTTTTTTTATTTACTTAAGTAAACGAAAAATATAAAATTTACCTTATCAGAAGGAACACCACCTCGATTGGCCGGGTATTCCCAGTCAAAATCCAAGCCGTCAAAGTTATATTTTTTAATGAAGTTCACTACCGAGTTGACGAAGGTTGCTCTTTTTGCGGGATCAGACACCATCTAGTCAAGACAACAAAATATTTTATCGTTTTTTTATATTATAATAAAATATGATTTTCATTTTCAAAATTTACTTTGGAGTATTTTTCTGATCCTTCGTTCCATCCTCTGTAGAAGTATAAAATTTGTCCGAAATTATTTCCATTTTTAATTATCAAAATTTTATAATACAAGCGAAACTAACCCAATGGCTATAAGAGCTTTTAAATTCGGGTTTTGTTTTTTCAATCCGGTGAATCTTAGGAAAGCTCCTTTGCCCCAGTTGTCGTAGAGATCATTCCAAGGATCTAGAGGTATCATAGTATTATCGCTAGCAAGACCAGTGAATCCGTAGATGATGTGCGTGCAGAGGAACGGGTCAATTTGCTCGACGTCGAACTTGCCGTTGCCCGGTCGATAAACCGCCCAGCTTCCATAGTAGCAGACCATGCTCTTACCTCCAGCTTATAGTTAAAAGGGAAAAAGAAATTTAAAATTTGAATATTGATTTACTCAATTCATTTACAACGAACTATATTAACTACCTTTAGGTTCAACTGCAGCACTACTTGAAAAATGAATAACAGTTGCCAATATGCAACAAGATATTACACCCGTCAGCTTCATTGTGGATTATAGTCCGATCTGTCAATTAAACAATACGAGGTTATAATAAAAGAAAGACGATTAATTTGAATATTTCTGTTAAAAGTGTACTTACTAGCATATACACTCGAAGAACAAATAAGAAACTCTCGGCTGAATTGTACTGAAGTGATTTCTTAACCAAAAGGTTTCAAATTGAAGACTGACTCTTCATGGCACACATAAGGTCCTTTTTATTCCTGTAAACTGTGGAGATTATTGCCTCTTTCAAGTGTTTTCACACCTGTTTATAGTTAACAGAAAGATACGACTATGATAAATGGGAGGAGAGATTCAAATCCCAGCGGCTCTTTGTGATAATTGCATTGCCTTTCCTCCATTAATTTTTATTTCCTTTTATTTCATTGAATTTCGTCACAATGTGAAATAACCTTATCTATTGGAATGCGTACAAACACTTGAAAAGTAGTTAAATCCTTTGATGTGATCCCAGACCTTGATGACTTCCCTATCTTACTTTAATATTCCGTAACAAATTGGTATGGGCCACTGATCATGTCATAATACTATGAAATCACAAGTACGGTATTCCGTACGATAACGTAAGAGATCACGTAAAAGATCATCAACTTGAATGCCAAAACGTGTAAACTTATAACCTACGAACTGTTCCAAGATCTAGTTCCATGAAGAAGAATACCGTATTTTTATTTTATTTTCAAATTCTTTCTAAAGTACCCAACGCTCGATGATTTCTATGAAGGTAATACAAAATAATACATTGCTAAACATGTCATCAAACTAACTAATCGGGTCATATACATCGCTTAATAGACGAGGTAGACTTATTTATTACAAAAGATTAAAGACTTTAAGAACATGATAAGACCAATAACTGCAACCCATTTTTCCCAAATGTTACCTTTTTGTTCAAATAAGAACAATAAATCATTTTAAAATATTGCTCGACGTCAGAGTTCATTCTGTAAAGGTTATGCGGTCAGTGGATAAGAATGAGCGGAAGAGAAACGTCAGACGCTGAATATATATCTTCTTTACGCTTTTTATGATCTAAAATTATTTCGCTATTAGGGAATACCACCGGATAATACCACACTATATTTAAAGTTTAGAAATTTATTACGAAAAACTCCTTTGTTGCTGGTAGAAAAATTTTAATTCAGAACAGACTTAAGAATCCTCGTTGTTAACTTGTTACGGGATTGATTTTATGTTTCAATTTTCCAAGAACAACTCATAATAATTAAAAGATAAGAATAATATAATATAAACGAATAAGGTCTGTATAACTTGCTCTAATCAAAGGAACTTTGAAACAAAGATGCACATTATCAACGTGTAGAGCAAGCATACGAACCACGTAACTTCAATTCATTTATACTTTTTATTAAGAGCTAATATTTAATTGAAAATATTTAAAGAATTCTTCCACCACCTCATTAAACAACGTGAAATACAGCAAATTTGCGGTAAAATGATCCAATGGATTTTTATCATAGAACAATTGAATTGATGTAACTGGTGTAAATTAATTTGTACACTGCTACAGATGTCTATTGGGTGGTTTTAGTTCCGTAATAGAATTCACATCCTGGGACCAGCTCTGGCTGAGCGCATGTGTACAGACTCTGGCTGAAAACTGAAATTTTCAAAGAAAATTTTATAATTCGTTCGATTCTTGGAAAAACCTATTAACAATAACGAACTTACCGGTTCCGGGCGCACACGGTTGAACGAAATCCTGCCATCCGGTTTCAGTGTAGTAAACACACTGATGGAAAACTCCACAGTCATCCGGGTCAGCATTATAGCCTTCTCTTTTGCAGTAATAGCTAGCGGGATACTTTGTTGTCATTGAAGAAGGGCTGGAATTAGTTGTAGTCCGTGTCGTGATCGGAGAAGATGTTGTCGTCGTCGTCGAAGTTGTAGTGTGAGTGGTTGTAGTTGTCGGAGTTGTTGTAGTCGGAGTTGTTGTTGTCGGTGTAGTTGTTGTCGTCGGTGTAGTGGTTGTAGTGCGAGGGGTTGTAGTTGTCGGAGTAGTTGTTGTAGTCGGAGTTGTTGTAGTTGGTGTAGTGGTTGTGGTCGGTGAAGTGGTTGTTGTCGGTGTAGTTGTTGTGGTTTGTGTAGTTGTTGTTGTCGGTGTAGTTGTTGTCGTCGGTGTAGTGGTTGTAGTGCGAGGGGTTGTAGTTGTCGTAGAAGTTGTTGTAGTCGGAGTTGTTGTAGTTGGTGTAGTGGTTGTGGTCGGTGAAGTGGTTGTTGTCGGTGTAGTTGTTGTGGTTGTTGTGGTTGGTTTAGTTGTTGTTGTCGGTGTAGTTGTTGTTGTTGGAGTTGTTGTTGTCGGAGTTGTTGTTGTCGTCGTAGTTACTACAGCACATGGATTAGTTGGCATGAGGTTAGTTGGCCCGTTCATGGCATCGATAATGGTTTTAGTTAAAACGAAAGTTGTTCCGTAACATAAACCTCTGAAATCGTCAGTGTCCATGTCCCAAATCAGTGCACCGCCCAAATTCATAGCAGCAATCATTTGACCCTAAAAAGCACAACGGAAAACGTCAGGTACAATTTTTCTTGTTTTTCACAAAGTTCAAACCTTAGTTCTCAGAGACTGCTGATCATCATATCCTATCCAAAGATTCCCCTTAAATGCATAAGGAGATTGATAACATGAATCACGAACAACAGTCCATCCAACTTCGTATTTAAATTTCTCGCAAATCTAAAAAGAAATTTAAATGAAATTGTCATGAATCTGTTTTTTTGATTTTCTCCACGATAGTGAATTTTTACAAACTCACCTCATTAAATCCCCATGTCCCATTTTGTCGTGTATATCTAGGCGTAAAAATTCCACTCTATTTAAGGTTTGCCTTTATTTTTATTTAAGTATGGTTTGAAAGTATACGTACGGTCCATCGGGAATAGGAAGGGCAGCTGGTGCATAGAAACCGTTTACGGAAGGATTGTCTAGAACAAATCCGCGTCCGTATAATGGCATACCAAAGATGATTTTAGAACGAGGTACTCCATTCGAGATCCAGTAGTTAATCGTCCAATCCTAGAAAACGATAATTGAGCATTTAAAGATTTCGCAAAATTACTTATTCTAATAAAGAAATAGTTAAGTTTCAACACCTACCACATTCAAAATATTGTCATCTCCTTTGTCAACATAAGGGTTGGAGAACAGCGGAGAATTCAAACCAGTATACGGTTCCCAGGCACCGTGATAGTCGTACGTCATAACATGGACTTGATCCAAAATACTATAGAAGAGTTTATCTTAATTGATTTTGACGAAAGCAACTAGTTTTGAAGATCAATTTACCTTGCTAAAGCCGGAATATCATAAGCAGAATCAATTGTCGACTTTCCAGGAGAAACAGCAGCTGTTAACATCCAACCGTACGGGGCAAAAGCGTTTTTCAGTTCTTGAATCATGCTGATAAAGTTTTGCTATTGTAAGAACAAATTATAGTGTTTATAACGTTTTCGTGACGTGTTTAGGCAAACCTTATACCACAACGTTAGTACCTTATCGGATGGGATGCCGCCTCTGTTTGCTGGATATTCCCAATCGAAATCCAATCCGTCGAAATTGTATTTTTTAATGAAGTTCACTACGGAGTTGACAAAGATGGCTCGTTTTGCAGGACTAGACACCATCTAAAAAATATCAATTTCCCATTTAGTTAGTTTGAGTGATGATTTTGAAATAAAGTTATTCTCAACTGACCATAGAATATTTTTCGGACCCTTCGTTCCATCCGCTAATATACGAAGAACATTAATTGTTGATTAAATTGTCTTTTATAGAAATTAAAATGTTTTGATTTTACCCAATTGCGACAAGTGCTTTCATCGATGGGTTTTTGTTTTTAAGGCCAGTGAAGCGATACAGTGCTCCTTTTCCACCGCCTTCGTAAAGGTCGTTCCATGGATCGAGGCACTGAATTGTGTTGTCCGTTCCTAGGCCAGTGAATCCGTAAATGATGTGGGTGCATAGATTGGTATCAATGTCCTCTACGTCAAATTTTCCGTTTCCTGGTCGATACACCGCCCATGTACCATAGTAACATACCATCTTCTTATTAGTTGTAGGAGTTGGAGTAGGTGTCACTGTAACACCAGTTGTGCAAGGGTAAGTCGGACTTGGCATGAGGTTAGTTGGCCCGTTCATGGCATCGATAATGGTTTTAGTTAAAACGAAAGTTGTTCCGTGACAAATGCCGCGGAAATCGTCAGTGTCCATGTCCCAAATCAGTGCACCACCCAAATTCATAGCGGCAATCATTTGACCCTTAAATTGTTAGACACTTTTTACACAATTCCAAACATAAAAATATTTTTAAGAGCAAACCTTAGCCCTTAGTGACTGTTGATCATCGTAGCCTATCCAAAGATTTCCCTTGACGGCGTAAGGAGACATGTAACACGAATCACGATAGACCGTCCATCCAGATTCGTATTTAAATTTCTCGCAAATCTGAAGAGAAATTTAGATCTGATTGATTTGAATCCGTTGTTTTATAATTATGAATATAAACTCACCTCATTATATCCCCATGTACCGTTTTGTCGGGTATATCTGTACGTAAAAATTCCACTATATTTAAGGTCTGTCTATATTTTATTTAAGTATGGTTTGAAAGTGTATACGTACGGTCCATCGGGAATAGGAAGGGCAGCTGGTGCATAGAAGCCGTTTACGGAAGGATTGTCTAGAACAAATCCGCGTCCGTATAATGGCATACCAAAGATGATTTTAGAACGAGGTACTCCATTCGAGATCCAGTAATTAATCGTCCAGTTCTAGACAAAATTTGAAAAAAGAGATTAGTCTAAGCAGTAAAAAAGGTTTTCCTATGTTATATAACAGTAACATAAAAACACACTGTACCACATTCAAAATGTTGTCATCTCCTTTGTCAACAAGATTGTTGGAGAACAGCGGAGAATTCAAACCAGTATACGGTTCCCAGGCACCGTGATAGTCGTACGACATAACATGGACTTGATCCAAAATACTATAGAAGAGCTTATCTTAATTGATTTTGACGAAAGCAACTAGTTTTGAAGATCAATTTACCTTGCTAAAGCCGGAATATCATAAGCAGAATCAATTGTCGACTTTCCAGGAGAAACAGCAGCTGTTAACATCCAACCGTACGGGGCAAAAGCGTTTTTCAGTTCTTGAATCATGCTGATAAAATTTTGCTGTTGTAAGAATAAAAATTGTTGTGTGCATCTCATTTTATTTATGCGCAAATCGGTTACAATGTTGGTCTTTTACCTTATCGGATGGGATGCCACCTCTGTTGGCTGGATATTCCCAATCGAAGTCCAATCCGTCGAAATTGTATTTTTTAATGAAGTTCACTACGGAGTTGACAAAGATGGCTCGTTTTGCAGGACTAGACACCATCTAAAAAATATCAATTTCCCATTTAGTTAGTTTGAGTGATGTTTTCGAAATAAAGTTATTCTCAACTGACCATAGAATATTTTTCGGACCCTTCGTTCCATCCGCTAATATACGAAGAACATCAATTGTTGATTAAATTGGCTTTTATGGAAATTAAAATGTTTTGAATTTACCCAATTGCGACAAGTGCTTTCATCGAGGGGTTTTTGCTTTTCAGGCCAGTGAAGCGATACAAAGCTCCCTTTCCACCGCCATCGTAAAGGTCGTTCCAGGGATCGAGACACTGAATTGTGTTGTCCGTTCCTAGGCCAGTGAATCCGTAAATGATGTGGGTGCATAGATTGGTATCAATGTTTTCGACGTCAAATTTGCCGTTCCCCGGACGATACACCGCCCAGGTACCATAGTAGCAAACCATTTTTTTTTGTGAATCTGATTGAAAAAGAAGAGGAAATATAAGCTTACATACAGAGAAAAATGTCGCATTTCAAGAAGTGCGGTGAGTGGGAGCAAATCTATGTTGAATTAATTGACTTCAAAACTTACATGCAGATACCAAAACACTGCAAAGAACTATTCCAAAAATAAGGAGTCTCATTTTTTTTCTTCTATTGCGTGTTCTCTGTCAAGTAGGAATAAAGATGCGATTTCAACAAAAATTATATCAATTCCTGTTCCCGAGTTGTATGGGTCTATAGCTTTGCTGAAATAACTTGCGACTAATAACTTTGTGGGGCAAGACATCCTTAAGCATTTATATATCCGTAAATGAGCAAATACTGCGAGTCCAATTACAGGGGTTCATCTTATCGCGTGTAAAAATTACATTTTTACTCCAATATGCACAGTTACTTTCACAATCGAAATGCGTGTACATGTAAACTAGTAGCTAACGACACACCGTGTTGAACTATAACAAATAAGTACAGTGTCATCACATGAATAAAAATTTGATAAAATATAGGAAGGCCGTCATATACAATTCCTTGCTGAGCTTACTGGATTATAGAATGTCTTGTAGTCGGCTGGTTTAATCAATCTAATGATCACAGTCAGGTGCAAAGCCATGCAGCTTTCAAGTGCAAGCGACAAAAGTAAGCCGAATTCTGAAATGGGAAAGAAAAACTCCCCGGGAAAGAAGGTAAGAAATTTTAAATCCTTTTTTTTTTGCCTTGGGAAACATCACGAACACAATTTATACACGCGGACTGTTGTATTTTCCGATTCCTTTAATTAAAAATCCGTAAATTATAGCCTAGTGGTCACGAAGTATAAATGCCAAACAAAAAAAAAAAAAATAATAATAAACTAAGGTGGGAGACTGTGAGATCATCGGAATATATTGTGAAATTATACAAGAAATTCCGCATGCATTTCTTAAGCTAGCTTATAGCCCTTTACAACCTTAGTTAAAGTTTAATTGTAAGGTCTCCAACAGGTGGTAAATGGTTGCGCAATCATTTAACTGCATCGTTTATTTATTTATGAGAGATGGTTTGGTAGAAAATTATCCTTGAGTTGTTTGCTTACTAGTGCTTATCAGGGCGGCATCAGTGTAGAGTGTAGACTATCCTCATTGAATTTTGTAAAATTTTTGTCAAACGGTATAAGAAAAGGGCTTATTTGCTATTACTACAATTAGACTTAAACTATAGGATGTCATGAAGTCTTCTTTTTTCTTTTTTCATTCAAAATCAATTGCATAAGCACTTCTAACTTTCTAAGGCATATCCATAAAATTTTGAAATATCCTGTACGATTAAAGGTGATTAACTCAATCATTATTTTTGGTTACATTTCAGGCTTAGTACATTTTTTTCCTTCATTTTCGATTTAAAGGTCACTGTAATGAGATCAGCTTTTTAGCCATGAAATCGAAACGTGAAATTTAGTGCTGACGTTTATTTATTGCTCTGCAATTTATAATGACTTCAACAGCTCTGACAACACATCGCAATCGAAATCTCTTATTTTATATAATCCGACAGCAAGTCTTTCTAAAATGTGTTTGTTTTGCATGGACCGCAGAGCGTGATAAGTCACGAACATATTTTTTTAAATTCACGGCGGTTTAAACTCCTCTATAGGAGAAATTTGGCACCACATTTTAAAGCCATCTAGCGGAACTGGCGTAAAAGGGATACCGCAGTCGACGGTTTCATTTCTGTTAAACTTCATATCATCATGGCGGCCACAAAAACTTTGGATGACAAATCTATCTGGGAAGGAGATGTATGTACATTTAGAGAATTGTGAATGTTAATACATAGTTCGTATTATATTTTTTAAAACTAAATGTTTCTTTATTTATTTAAATAGGAATCCTTGGGTGAGGAAGTTCTCAAGATGTCAACTGAAGAGGTTGTCAGTCGAACCCGGTTACTCGACAATGAAGTTAAAATCATGAAAAGCGAAGTGATGAGAATCTCTCATGAACTACAAGCACAAAAAGAAAAAATCAAGGAGAACACTGAAAAGATCAAAGTTAACAAGACATTGCCCTACTTGGTTTCTAACGTGATTGAACTGCTGGATGTTGACCCCCAAGATCTCGGTGAAGAGGATGGAGCCAATGTAGACCTTGATTCACAACGCAAGGGAAAATGTGCTGTTATCAAAACATCAACACGACAGGTAGGCATGCTCAGAGCTAAAAAACTTACTTTTCCCTTAGCCTCTCGATATTTAAATATTTTGATTTGTTTTTACTTCCAATAGACTTATTTTCTGCCTGTCATTGGACTGGTGGATGCTGAGAAATTAAAACCAGGAGACTTGGTTGGTGTTAATAAAGATTCATATCTTATTCTTGAAACCCTCCCAGCTGAATATGACTCCAGAGTAAAGGCTATGGAAGTGGATGAAAGACCCACAGAACAGTATTCCGATGTTGGTGGTCTTGATAAACAAATCCAAGAGGTATTTCATTATAGATTTTTCATTTAAAAATAACTATCACTGACTTATTTGTTTATTGTTCAGCTAATTGAAGCAGTTGTCCTTCCAATGACCCACAAAGAAAGATTTGTAAATCTTGGCATTCAGCCACCCAAAGGTGTGCTCTTGTATGGTCCCCCAGGAACTGGTATGAAGCATGTTCATTAACTTTCCTTTACTTTTAGTTTAATTTTACATTGTTGCATAGGCAAAACATTGTTGGCTCGCGCCTGTGCCGCTCAGACAAAATCCACTTTCTTGAAGTTGGCTGGTCCCCAGTTAGTTCAAATGTTCATCGGTGACGGAGCTAAATTGGTACGAGATGCGTTCGCCTTGGCCAAAGAAAAAGCACCAGCTATTATCTTCATCGACGAGCTTGATGCTATTGGTAATCATTGATTATTGTCGCAAACACAGGACATACACATCATCATCTACTATTTCAAATAGGTACCAAGCGTTTTGATTCCGAAAAGGCTGGAGACCGTGAAGTGCAGCGCACCATGTTGGAATTACTCAATCAATTGGACGGTTTCAGCTCTACAACAGACATCAAGGTGAATTCCTAATTTTATTTTTAAATGTGACATCCATTAAAATAATGTTTGTTAATTTCGCTTTGCAGGTGATTGCCGCCACGAACCGAGTGGATATTTTAGATCCTGCATTGCTTCGTTCCGGTCGTTTGGATCGTAAAATCGAATTCCCTCACCCGAACGAAGAAGCTCGTGCTCGCATTATGCAAATTCATTCCCGTAAGATGAATGTGTCTCCCGATGTCAACTTTGAAGAACTTTCCCGTTCAACTGAGGATTTCAACGGCGCCCAATGCAAAGCTGTTTGCGTTGAAGCTGTAAGTCATTCCTTATCCTTGTTGATTGCATCTTGTATTAATGAATGGTGTTTCTCTAGGGTATGATCGCCCTACGTCGCGAAGCCACTATGGTTACTCATGAAGATTTCATGGACGCTATTGTCGAAGTCCAAGCCAAGAAGAAGGCTAACTTGAATTACTATGCTTGAATAAATCGTCATTTGTTTTGCCACTTAACTCGAATTCGTTGTTGGAAAACATTAAATCTTCAATTTCGTACATTTAAATATTTAAAAAAAAAGAAAGAAAACTTATCATAAAAGGTGCCAGACATTCATAAAACAAAAATTCCCGTCTAGATATAATAATTTTTTTATATACATATTCGTGTCTGACTTGGTGATTCTCTTCTACGGTTTTATATAACTAGCTAAAAGCACTATAGTTGAAGTTGAGCCAAGTTGTGTTTTCTTCAAAGGGTCGAGGGTCATATTTATTCCAGCTAGTTTTTCAGTCGACTTGGTAGGTGGTCCATTCTCTTGACATTCGAGAAAAGGAATACAAATCCATTGGCCAGTTAATCGATGCAAACCAACCACCTCCATCTCTTCTTCCTTAACCCCCTTGAGGCTCTTTTATCATTCCCACTACCGATTTCTTCTTCTTCCTATAAATATAAGATTCGTATATAACAGCAACTTCAGAGGGGATTGTCCGTTATTGGTGTGGAGAAAGGGGGGACTAGAAATGACGTGATCTTTCAAAAGGGGAAGGGCCGAGAGAGACACGAGTGATGAATAAAGTTAGGAAAAAGGGCAAAGAAATATACATTGGGTTATACGCAATTAGTATTCAAACATTCAAAAGAAAAAATTTTCTTGGAAACATTCTCAGACGCTACCATAGCGACGAGGCTCCAGCCTCCAATTACTAAAACGTTTCATAACAACACGGGGTGGAATGAAAGAAAATGGCGATTATATATAGAAAGAATAACAAACAAACATGTGGATACGTTTCTCTATCCTGGTGAATAACTTGTATCCATTTCCCCGATTTAACTAGGACGACTCATCTGAAAACAAAAATAAAATAAGGGGAAGTCAGTCGATACAAATGGACCTTCTTATAGAAAGTTTTTTTTGACCCGTTTAGCGCACGTGTGATGATGTCCTCTTGAGTGAGGAGGCAGTTCACGAATCTTCTTCGTGAGCCAAATAGTTGGATGAAGAGAAAGCGCCACCGCTACAAAAACCGCAGTAAATAATATTCATAATCGTGAAAAGGAAAACATATAAACGAGACAAGAATGAAGTCAGACCGCCAAATGGGCATGCACTATATGGGACATCAGTGTTTCGTCAGTGTTGTTGACTCTCGCCTTATCATGGTCTCTCCTCTCCAGTTACTCCGCCACACACCTGCACGTTGATATACGACGCAGTTCACATATGTAAGAAAAACAACAACAACAAAAAAAGTGGTTTGGACGGGTCCGTATATAACATCAACAAACTTGAATCTTTTCTTCTTCTTCTTTTTTCCTTGTGTTGCGCAAACTGATGCCCCTTATTGTCCCTGGAAACAACTTGAGAGCGTTGATGTGTAAACTTATCCGCTACTATATTAAAAATGAACAGCACGGAAAGAACAACAACAACCTGACGTTGGCATTTTTCTTGGCTGGGCGACAATGAAAAAGAAACGGTTCCGCAGATCTCAGCAAATATTATCACCATTACACACGAGACGTGTGTGACGTTCTTGCCTCCCAAACTGTTTTCACTCTACGCATTTGTCTGGCTGCTGCTGCTGACAATAATAATAATAAAATTGTATTTTCAAAAACGATGACGCATCTTTTGCAGAGTTTGCTGTTCTTGTTTTTCTCCCGCCGAACGACATCGCGGAAACGTTTGCAATTTGTTTCAAACTCCGCGTTTCAATAATGTGCCCGACTTGAGTTTCGTTCACAGTCGAAAAACAACAATAGACAAGGATTTTCAAATTCAAAAAAGGGTCGCAATGGCGCCGCACGCTTCCATATAGTTACCGCATCCAACGACGACGACGGTGTATGATATTTCGTTTGCTGGGGAACGTCACATGCTGGGATTGCCGCGATTTGCATATGCAGTGGATGGCCATATGAGGAAAGTCGGACCGACGGGCACCAACCGACAATGGAGTCGATCCATCTTGATGGTTTCTTGCCTGCGCGTCACTCATTCATCGTCTCTACCCAACAGACTTGCCTTCCTAAATATCCATGGAGGAATTGGTTGATGTATTTCACTCTGAGACGAACTATTAAGTGCATCGTTGTTTTTGGTGCACTTTCGCGAGACACAACACAAATCATGTTTTATAGTACTTGTTATTATTATTGGTGAACGCGCAAAGTTCGTTTATTCTGTCCGACGAATGGCGCGGCATTTATTTTCTAAAAAATAAATGGCTCGTTATATAAACGAGCTTCCTAATTTCACAGAGTTCCCTGTCTGATTTGAACAAGATCATTTGCAAACTGATCAAAAAAGAAAATCCCATCCACTTTTCTTTTTTTCCCTCTTATCTAGATTGGCTGTCTTGACTTGTGGAGGAGCGCTATATAAGGACAGATGAATTGCGCATGGGAAAACGAGCGACGTGCACGATAACTCTTTAACGAGTTGGCCCAGGAATATAAAGACTAGCGCTTCGTTTTTCTCTCTGCCAAAAGAAAAGAGAGTCCCCAGCAGTCGCCATAATAAACGATATTTCTGTAGATGCGAGGGAGTTACGGGTTCTTCTTTCCTATCCGTTTGGCTTATCCCTTTTTTTACGCTATCCATTGGAATTAATGGCGGAAGCGACATTTTGGAACACGGCGAAATGTCCTTGGATGCTTCAGAGAGACGACAGAGATGTCGCCTGGAATAATAAGCGACGAGAAAAAAAGGGGGCTTTTGAATTTATTTAAAAAAATTTATTTTTTTATTTATACCCCGATATACATGTCGCATAACAAATCCAAATAAAGAATACGACAACCCAAAACTAACAAAAAGGAGAGAAACTTTGTTGTTTTTTTTTTTCTTTAAGGAAATTTCCAAATCCTGTCATCCGTTGTCGTTTCAAATAATATTTACATATGTAAATAATTGGCGCACTACTCCTTTTTGATAGATACGCGACGATATACATATAGAGACGGACGATATTTTGACTCGCCCTTATGTCTTGTCATCTGGATGAGGATGTGCTGCAGAAAGCGGACCCCAAAAGAAAAAAAAAGATGGCAGACACTCAATCTACGGAAAGACCGGTCTGACCGGTGTGTATACGTTCATAGTTGTCTTTTTGGCTGTAAAGGATTTGTTATTGTTAATTCGTTTGTGTATAAGAGAAGAAAGATATACTAGAAAAATATACGCACATGCCATATGAGAGATAATATATTAAGAAGAGACGACAGTTTTCTCTTTTCTTGTCTCCTCCCTACTCATATGACGTAAGAAAGATCTCGATCGATGTTGATCGATTGACTTTCGGACTTGGTTACATGTGATCAACTGAATTGAGACAGATAAAAACTGATGGCCAATTTTAGTAAAACTGGTTTTTTGTTTTGTTTTCTCTATGTGATTGAATCGTACAAATGTCATTAAAGGAAAGTTCACTTAATTACCGAGATTTTTCTGAATGATGGACTCTCAGCTATACAGAAACCAATGTCGAAACCGTGTCCTTAAAGGCACACATAGTGTGGTATTTAGCTTCGTATATGGCTGGCGTCTCAAAGTCGACACTTAACACAGAAGATAAGGAACCACACAAATTTGGGATCGGCCAGTGGAATTACCACAGCAACACCGGTGCATCATTTAGTCTATCGATAGTTTGTAAGTGATCCGAAAAACCGAAAAATTCATAAAACCCCTCCTAATGCTATAGCCCTAAAAAACAGAATTTGCCATGTACATTTGTTTCAACAATTTGATTTTATTTCAAAAAACAAATGATTGAAACATATTACGTCCTATACGTATATATTTTATATTGTTTTCTGTCCTTGTATAGCTTTATAAAATTGTTATCAGGTTGGTGGGACTATCGGGAAACATAAACGGGACCAGCCGGCGGCACCACACTCGACGCACATAGAAACGACGACGATCCGATAAGAGTTCATGTCAGTTGAAGAGAGAGAGAGATTGTTGCGCGCGGCGTTTCTCTATTATTCTCTTATTCCTTTTCTACTATTCTACTATACTACTATCTCTGTTTTTGTTTCGTGTCTTTGCCTGCTGTATTATAGGTTTTTGGTCCTCCTTTTTCGACTACTACTACATAACAAAATGAAAAAGAAGAACACCCTTATTCACCCGTTTAAACGTTTTTTTTTTTTTTTTAAAGTCCGTTTGTCCCTTTTTCATTCCTTATTCCCTTTAGCTCCTCGTATCTTGAGAATACTAAACAGGTGTGTATCCTCGGCCGAAAAGGTTCCGTAATTTGTTACAAAAGATTTTTTTTTAAATTTTATTATTTAGTACGTGAATTTAAAGAAAATGTTACGAATGGAAATTTTTATTTTTTTTTCAGTTAAATTTTTTTAAAAATTCTATTCGTCTGCCCTGGTGCTGTCTTCTCGTTCGTTTCGTTTGACATTGATGGACAACCTGAGAAACCCGCAGCGTTCAGGAGGTTTGTTGTCTGCGTACACCAAAGCAAGTCATGTCGAATGATATTTTCAAAACCAGACTTTTAATTAATTTCTTATTTTTCTTTCTGTCACTCTTTTGTGAGGGGAAAAAAAACAACGAGCTAAATTTTCGTATAAAAATACATTCAGAAATAGATTTTGTGTTGCATCACCAACAGGTGGCACGCACATGCGGGACAATCGTCGCTCATTCAGATGAAGAGAAAGAAAAGACACACAAAATTAAAAAATGGAAATAGAAGGGACTAGGGGCAGTCGGCCCTGCTATAGCTCAGAAATTAAATGGTTGGAAATAGTTAGCTCGGTCTAACTGCCACCAAGGTACTCAATTTGTTGCTGAACCGCGCTATAATTACTTCTTAGCCGCTGGGCGTCTGGTTCCTGTGCCCAATGCAGTGATGTAGAGGTAGAAAATATACTACCTGTGGCCCTGTGTTACTCGGCGAAAAAACTGGGGAGGTAGAAGAAGAAATGAAAATAAAACTTTCGAGAATGGTGGGCGGATCGATGCACAGGTTTCTTCCTTCTCCATCATCCGCCGAAGAAGAAAAAAGTTTTTTGCAAAAAAAAAATTGCCTTCCTCTCCGCTTTCTACAATTTGGAAAAAAAGAGTCTTTCTCTTTTGAATTTTTTACAGTGTCCTCCCCCTCATCTTATTTCATGCGCCATTTTTATTGTCCGCTCGGACAAAACTCCTCCCTTATTCCAAAATGCACATTATAAAAAAAAAAAAAAAGAAAATTTCGCCCAAAAGTTTTTTTCACAACGGTTCGTCCTTTTAATGTAGCCGACTTTGTTATTCTTTCACCCTCTGAAAATAATAAAAAAATCGATCGTGAGAGACCCCTGATGGTCAGGTCTGTCACGGTGAGTTGCACACAGGGAATGAAAAGAAGAAGAAGAAGACAAAATATCCAAGTAATTCCCTAGTATATGTATTATATACCTTGTTCATGACCGGCGATATTTGTGAACGCCGCCGCGACAGTCTGAATCGGTCACACAGCAGTCGGTCCGGTCGTCTCGTTTCACTGGGAACCACATGAAAAAAACGTTTCACTTTTTTTTTTTTTTTTTAAAAAGAAGAAGATTTTGTTATATCTTAAGAAGAAACGTGTGTATTATATCCTTTGTTCATCAGTAGAGAATGACATGGTTCATAACGACGAAATGACAGGTGACTAGTCGGCTATCACCTTCAAGAAAGAGAAGAAAAAACCTGCCGGGGTCCTCGTGCCTGTCATTGAAAAAGGTTAAGAAAATGAAAAAAGATTTTGTCGACTTTGTGTGTTTTTTTTTAAACAAGAAAATGCGCCACGAAATAAAAGGGGGGACCATTTTTTTTAAAAGGAAAAGGTCCTCCAGGTAAATATATAAAAAGAAAAAAAAAAAAAAACGAAAGAAAAGCTCGTTAAGAAATATCCTGTCCCAAATCATTTTGATTTGTATTATGTTTTATCTTGTTGCGCGCGCAGCTCGAGATTTTCTCTTTTCTTTCCTACCCCCATCTTTTTCTTTTCTTTTTCATTTGATTTATGTGAGAATATATCAAGAGAACCTGTTTTGAATGTTGTTCTTTTTGTTTGTCTGAGAATAAGAGTCCCCCCTTCTCTATCCTTCTGGACTTGACTAGATCTCTCTCGCGTCTCTTCATTTACAATTCAGATGTTGTATTGTATTATATATATCTATCTAAATATAAATATGTGTGTGTCTACATAACATGTATATATCGTCCCCTTATTTCTTTCTTTTGTTTCTATCAGAACCCCTTTCATTTCAACGGTATCTGACATTGGCAGCGCATCGATAGTCTCTAAGATGCGCACTATATCCAGTAGCCGGTGCGACTATGAAATATCTTTTTAAAGATAAAACAGGAAAAAATAACGCAAACTATGAGGCAATTGTGCGCTGTCTGCAAAGAGAGAAAAACTCGTCATTCAACTCTTTGATTTATTCCTTATTGGGAGATAAATTCAAAGTTATATTATGAATATCTATTCAGTAAAGAGATTGACAGGTGTGCATGAGTATAAATATCAACACATTTCCATGTATAAGGAGTTTTGGTCTTATATCGTTATTCCTTACAGGGAAAACAAAATAATTAAAAAATTTTTTTTGTTTTTAAAAAAAATGATTTCAACTGAGAGATTTTTATTTATATATTATATTTGCCGTTAGGTTGCACCTCCTACTTTTCCTCGTAATATTAGCAACTCGACACAAATAGACGCACACGCAGACGCGAGAGTTGGCGTTCATAATTTATCGACGCAGATTGCAGGGCTTTTATTTTCAAAAATATTTATTTCATTTTTCTTTTCTCCTCCTCCCTGTTTCGCTTTGTTTTTTCTCTCTTTCTGCACCTGGACTCTACTAAGCGTACCTGGAGGAATGATAGTCTTCTCATGCAAATAAATAATTCGGAAGAAGAAAAAAAAAAAGATGCGTGATGTGTGTAGCGCAGATGGCATTATTATTATTGTTGCATCCATCTCAAAGATTTTTCTAATTTCTTATTTAGACTTTTTATCCTTTTTTGGTTGTAAAATTTATTTCGTGGAAAGACATTCGTCCGTGCCGACTCAAATTTATTCAATTAAATATTCGGTGACAATCGAATGTGCAGACGGTAAGACAAAAACTTGTCTGCTGCCGCTGTCTACACGTTTTCTCTTTTCTTCTTTTAAAAACACACACACAACATCTAATAATAAGAAAAGTCCAAAAGGAATTTTTGTTAAAGCAGGTGTCAAGACTCGTTCGGGTCTTATACATAGGGTAAAAGACGAAGGAATATAAGCTTCTTCTTCTTCTTCTTCTTCTTCTTAGATTCTTTTCTTTTTTAGTTTTTCTTTAGCTTTGCTGGAGGATTAAAAAGGAAGACGTCCCGCGGCTGCTGGGCGCCATCGTGTCGGCCATTTTCACGCCTCACCCTCAGCCCTATGAAATGCTCCAGGAAACGATATTATATTCATTTTTCTTATATATTTTAAATCCCCCCCCTCCCCATTTATGTTAGCTCTTATGTGAGTTAAGTTGATTTTTTTACTCATTCAAGAAGTCAGAAAAAAGACTCGACCAACATTTCTGTTCAGCGCATTCGTAAATTTCAATCAAATGACAAATGTCCCGTTTGAATTTCGCGGTCTCCAATGACATTTTTGAAAAAAAAAAAAAATGAAATTTACTTGAAATTTACTATTATGACGACGTGTGTGTGTATGTATGTGCTGGATAGAATTACTTGTTAGCCCCCTCCATGTGTTAAAAATACACATCACAGACCGAATATAGTGGCGGCGAGCGTGTGATCACGGAACAAATGAGTTTCCCCCCCCCCCTTGTTATATAACTTAGCACTTCCTCCCTTGAATTCATCACATTTCTTAATTTTAACATTAAAAGAACAAATTTATGCCGAGCTGTAAAGAAAAAGGGACAGACTTGGTGGACCCATCTGGTGCTATATTTAATTATTATTAGATATAGGGGACATTGTCCACATGTAATATACTGAATTTTCTTTTGTTTCTTTGTTTCTTTGTTTCATTTGTGGGTTTTGTTTTTCTTTAATTTCCTCGAGGAACAGTGACAACCTTAACCAGTAGGAGGTCTCTCCCTTTTCCTCTTTCTAATTTCTAATTTTTGTTCATTTTTTTTTTTTTTAAATTTTTCCCGCGCGCACATTTTTTTTTTTTAACTTCTATCGTAATCAGTAGACTGTATGATATCTTTTGGTTGAGTCTACTAATTCCAGCCGGGACAGCAGAGAAAAAGAATAGAAGACCCTGTGGTTTCTAGTCGGTCGGAAGAATCATAATCTACTCTATCCATTCTAACCTTGAGGGAACATAGAGAGAACTAACATGTGGTCGAGCTCACTTAAACTCGTGTGTCTAATTCATTTTTATTGCGGTTATTACCCAACTGTATTTATCTATCTATATTACACATAGAAGGAGAGGAGCCATATAAAACTCCTTTCGAGGCTGTTCTATGCAGAGAGAATAAGAATAAGAAAAAAAATGAAATAATAAAAAAAAAAAAGAAACAAACGACCAAGGCGATTAAAAACGTTTGTTAGAGTAACACACGGCAGCCAAGAAGTGGGTCCCTATCAACCGCGCGTCTCTCCGATAGTTCAAAAAATAAATAAAACAACATATATATACAGAGGGGAGAAAGGGAGAGAGGGAGCAGTGAGTTTTACCTCACGTATTTGTGTGTGAGCACACCTTTTCCAGATTCCAACAAGTTGTCCGACAAGGTGAGGGGAAGTGAAGCGAAGACCCCAAAAAAGGAAATTATCATTTTTTTTTTTTTTTTTTTTTTTTTTCAAAAAAGAGTCGTAGGGAGAATAAATATCCATCCAAAAATGGAGTTATTCTCTTGCTTTATTTATAAACCTGTATATATACTACGCTGTTACAATATCGATGTGTGGCAATAATAGACGCGTATACCTGTACACAACATGAATTAGCGAAAAATAAAGAATGTATAGTCGTCGTCTTATTGGTGACTTTGTTCATGACATTTCTTTATTTGTATTGCGAATGGCAAGATTTACAACATATTCGACCCCATATATTACAACAGACAAAGATATGAAGGCGAGTGACAGAGTCCTATATTGACTTCATATAAGGATAGAAACACGTCAGGTTCAAACCAACGTTTTCTATGGTACTATACAGTTTACTATACGATACTCTATTGTGTTGCCATTTTCATTGCTGTTCCCCCCCCCCCCCCCCCCCACCACTTGCTGGTTGGCCATCAATATGAGTGTGACCTTAGAAGAAGAAGAAGCGTATCGCTACTTTTCATCTGGACCCTAGTGATGAGGACGGGGGGGTCCGGTCCCTTTTTTGTGTCCCCTATATACAACCGCATGACAAACTAGTAGACACAAAAAGAAGAAGAAGAATAGAATCTTCTATATACATATTCTTCTATATAGTACTACCCTACGTGTTCTATTGTTGGAAAAAAGAGAAGATCAAACATAAAATGTCCGCTCTCACTGGTCGTTGGTGTCATGTCACCGGACCGAGATTACACGCTCGACAACACCTGTGTGTGAGACAGTGCACCTGTGTGTGCTGCTAGCTGGAAGAAAAAGAAAAATAGAAAATTGGAAGGGAGCCCAAAGAAAAAAAAGTGTGTATGTTTTGCACCATTAGTGAAGAAAGAGAGAGAGAAAAAAAAAGGAGAGAATAATTTAACAGCAAAAAGAAGAAAGAGAGAACAAACATTGAAAGGCAAATGACACAACAACAACCGGTTCGTTTGACGCTATATATCTCGAGAGAACTTGGCTCTATAGTTGAACTGATGCTCTGGACACAACAACTTTGAAGAGACTCCTGTTACAAACTCTTTTGTTGCTTGTTTGATGATAAGATGATTGTGTTGTTGTTTCTCTTGTTATAACATGCAATCGACATGTTGTAGCAGCGCCTTTTCTTATTTTTTTTAAATGTGTTTCTATTTATTGCTGATGTCGTCCGAAGAGAATTTCATTTTATTATTATTGATGTAGAATATCGACCGAAAAAATGTTTATTCTACATACAAAAATGTCATGTGGCTTGTATATTTTTAGAGATCCGTGGCTTTTGATACGAAAAACGCGTCTCTTTTTGTACAAGAAGAAGAAGAAAGAAAAACGTGAGGGATCATACAATTCGGCTCATGAATGAAGATGGATCGACTTGAAGTCAACGGATTGACCTTCGTCAAGTCTCTCCTGTTGCTTTGCCCCAATGAAAACACGTCCGCTTTTTTCTCCCCTCTCGACTGCAACTCGTGTAACAAAATACTTCCCTTTAGTCGCTTTGGAAAAAAAAATGTTTAAATATAATGTGGAGAGAACTGCGGGGTATACGAAACACATTTTATTTGTTGAGAATAAATCAGCAGATTATTTGGCAAAATCAAACGTGTTTGAAGGCAGCACGTTTTTATTGGGTTATATTATTATAAAGAATAGATATGGAAATTACATTTTTCGTTATTCCAACAAGAGGAGATCATCTCAGTGGGATATAGAGAAGGAAATGCACGACGAAGATGTGGAAAGACGAGATAAGAACAAAACAAACCAGAGGCTCGGCAGGAGTTTTTTCTTTGTGCCAGCAACGATCGACTTTAGATTGGAAGTTACAAAGCAAACAGATTGAACGAACCTCAAAAGGAACGCCAGGCATCAATCCCCGTGTTACATCATTTTTGTGTATATTTTTTGTTTTGTTTTTCATTTTGATTTTTTGATTCGATACGAAAAAAAAAAATAGGAAAACGTATAGAGAGGAACTATGTTGTTGTTTTGAGGCACGACGCGTTAGCAACAGCCGTTTTCAACCGTTTCGTTCAGACTCGTTTATGCGAAATTCGTCGAATCGTGTACGGGATATAAAATTCATCCCAAAATAGAGAGAGACAAGGAGCTGTGCAGATGTAACATTCAGGAAAAATTAAATTTTTGTTTTTTTTTTGTTTTTTTCTAAAAGAGGAATCGGTTGGGACGAAAATTTACGACCAACCAAAAAGTCAGCGGGGTGTCAATTTTTTTTTTTAAAAAAGGAACGGTCGTTATTTCGCATAGACGACCGTGAACATATAATATATACTTTTTTTTTTGTTATTTTTCAAATTATTATTATCAAAATTTGGAGAAGAGCATTCATCTTCTTATTGCCCTATAGAGACAATCTAAATATGAATTCTTCTCTGATTTATTGCCATTCTTTATTCTCTTTACAATGATTTCAATCTCATCAGTCAGTAGCTAGAGGGACGAAATTGAAACGTGACAACAGATGGAACTTGTTGGTGGTGGTCACAGATTGTGGGGTTGTTTACTGGATGATATGGTTTACGACGAGTGCTGGTGGGCCTGGCCATCACACCTCAAGTTACTTGTAACACGCCACCATCACGTCCACCTTCTCAATGGCTTCCATTAAGCCGAGAACTGGCCCAGCACCACAGCACCTTATTATGCATTACACATGTACTAACACACTGTGTGTATGTGTTTGGAGGGGGGGGGGGACACACAGGATATCATAAAAATAAAAAGGAGTTTCTTTTCTTTGAGACTCTCCCCTGACGTGCGGATAAAACAAAACGGGAGAAGGAGGGAACTTTTTTTTTTTGAATGGCGTCGCCTTACATCATCACCTTCTTCTCCCCCCACTCAAAATCTCGAAAAAATATTACAATTGAAGCCTCCCTCACTTAATCAATGCCCAACAACAAAGAGGAGGTGTTGAAATTCGATCTCTTTTCTTAGTTTATTGTGATGGGGCGCGCAATTCATCCCGTGGCTTTTGGAATTGAGGACTATAGCGGTGATGTTATCCTCTCCGCAATTTATAAGAAAATTTGTTTTTAAAAAGGAAATTAAACATTTCCTCCTTCGTCGTTTGATGTTCATCCAATCAATTTATTGAACTCTGTTGGTTGTCTGCCGGTTTAGAAAAAATTGCGTGTTTTTTTTTCCACATTTTTCCTTTCACTATTTAAGGAGATGAAGAATTCTGCATCTCATAATAATAAAACAAAAACAAAAACAAAAAAAAAAAACGGTGGAGGGAGACGAATTCGTTGTACACCGCAAAGCGATTTCCTCATTTTTCCGGCGGTCACGTCACGTCCCGAAGTTTCGCCATCTTGATGGTAATCAAAAAAATATACACACACACAAAAGGATGAAATTCTTCATAAAATAAATAAATAAATGATTGCCTTTTTTGGTGAGGGGGGAGACTTTTATTTTATTATTTTGTTGTTGTTGTATAGACGGAATAATAATAGCATAAAAAATATGAACTGAAAGGAAATCAATAAAACGTTGAAATTTTGTGTTTGGTTCTCTGCTAGAAATTGTAGACGGACCAAATCATTTATGTTGTGCCCGTTCAAATATCTCGACATTAAATTGTGCTGTTCGTTCGCAGCAGCAGCGTCGTTTTACCAAAAAGAATCAAATTCTCGTGGGAAACTACAGAAACGAAAAATAAATTAAACTCTGTAAAAATGTCTTTTTGTTTTTCAATTGAATTATTTTTTTTTGTATTCATTTTTATTTTTATTTCGATATCAACGACAACGAAAAAATTGGCCGGCAAATAAAACAGTTAGGGGGATGAGAAAAGGGGCAGAGATATAATTTTTTGGGTGGGGGTGGTGTAAGTGGGGGGGGGGGGGGACAATAATTTGGTACGGATGAAATTTCTGGTTTTATTTTGTACATTCAAGACTTTCTATAAATCAGTCCAATAATATTATATCGTATATATATTTATATTTATATATATAATGCATACATCAACATATACATCTTATATATGCAAAACAAATTGTGTTATGACGACGACGGCGGCAATGAATGCTGTACAATGAATACATTTGTGTTCATGTCTTTCAAATTGTGTGGTATCACCGCAACGGATTCTATAAGCTCAACAAACTCCAAACGACCAACAGAGAAACGGCGATGACGGACGGTCGACCGGGTCCGTGAGCTTCTCCAACCAGAAGACGTGCGGAGCGGACGGCAGACGATGCCGATGACGAGAGGCTGCCTCTTGACGCTGTCGAAGATGACGATGAAGAACTTGAAGTTCCCAATGGCCACGTTCGATTTGCTAGTCGATTAGCCGCATCGGGCAACAATGAAAAATAATCGGTTTGTGCCCGGCTGGCGGCCAGAGAGAAACTCGGATCACCCGTCGTCATCAGATCAAACATGCACGAATCCAGGTAATAATCCGTCAGATTGTATTCACGGCAGAGTGACAGAGCAGCGTCGCGTGTCATTCCCTTCACTAGAGACGACGGTGACTCGCTCGTTTGCGAGCGATAAAATCGTCCGCTAGATGTCATGCTGGGATGGCGTCCGTGTCCGCTGCCCAAGAGGACAGTTGCGACGTCGATGCGCTCCGATGCTGGACATCCTTTGACGCAAAGTTGAAGACCTTCACGTCCAGCTCCTTGTTGAGCGATTTCACGCGGCAATTTAGCGCGAATGTCAAATAACGTCCCCACTTGGCGAACGATCAACGTAGCGCCTAAATGTCTGGCGTGAATTTCAATGTGTCGACCGGGTTCCTTCTCGGCGATCCTGACGGGAACCAAATGCTCGAGAGCCGACGACGGTAATCCGCTGCTGCCGGGCGGCAAAGGACCGCCCCATTGGCTGCCATCAACAAACGAGGCCGGAACTGAGTCGACGGCCGCCTCGTACGTCCGTTCCGGTGCACAATCTGAGCCTCCCTTGATGATGATGGTGATCTACAAAAATAGAACCGAAAAGACAAACAACAACAGAAAAAAAAAGATTGTTAGTAGGGCACGTACCAATTTGTCAGACTCACGAACAGTACAACAAGAGCGGCCCACTTCAAAAGTCTTTTAATGTTTAAACGAAATGAACAAAAATTCAGGTGGGTAGATTTTAAAAAACGATGTCAAGTGGTATTTTACCGCGTTCTGGAATTCGATTAGAAAAGGCTAAAAAAAAAAACACAATTCATCGTTCACAGTCATTCATCATTTAAAATAAGATGTCGACGGGATAGAAAAAAAATAAAAATTTGAATTACAAAATAAAATGCGCTAAGTCAAGTGATGCTAAACACGTGCGGTGGATCAAAAGGTACGGATAAGTAAACAATAAAAGAGAGGTGGTATACAGGCGTGACGACTATGGACAACGAACGAATCCAGCGTGAAAATTAAAAATCAAAATAAATGAATCGTGGCATTGACAAAATATCTAAAAGATTTCTCTCCTTTTCTTCTTCTACTGTTTAAAGATATATTTTCGATATGTTTAAATAAATAAATTCGTTTTTCATTTAATTTATTGGAAACAAGAAAAACTGGTCAGGATAGAGGATTTGTTCCCTATTGTGTGTGTGCGTGCGTGCGTTTCCCTTTTGAAAAAATAAAATATGAAACTTTTTTTTGTGTGTTCCAAAGAGGCACAGAGTGACAGCTATGGCCAAGGTCGTTTCTTTTCTCAAACACATGGCGTTTCTCTATAGAGGGGCCGTTCCTTCTTCTTCTTCTACCAGAGAGGGCCAGCCTCCTCAACATCTTTCGGGTGCCTTTTCCATTCTTCTTCTTCTTCTTCCTCTTTCTACAGTTCATTCGCCCCTGCAGCCTAAAGCCTCTCTTTCATTCTCTTTCCAACCGAAAATCTAACGAAAAAGAAGAAAAGAAACCTGTTTCTCTCTCTCAAGACATCTACCACCTCCATCCCTGTTTTGTTGTATCCGTGCCAAAAGGAAAATAAATATCTTCTTCTTCTTCTTCTTTTACATTAACTATATACAATCGGCGGAACAGTCTGTGGAGAAATCAAATGAAAACGACATACATCCCCCCGTCTCTTTTCAAATAATGTCTGAAATACCTTTGACCATATTAAGATTAGACGACCGACCGGATTATATAGTGGGTACCCAATTTTCACGCGATGAGCGCCGTTATTATCGTCCCGACAAGCCGCGTCGTCGCTTGTTATCTTCTTCTTCGCGCAACGGAGAAAAAAAGAAAAGACACTATAGCAAAAGAAGAAGGATAATTGGTTTTTCTCTCTTATCCCTCGTTTGGATGTTGTACCCTCACACCCACCTATCCATAATTTCATTGGATGGAGGATTGAAAATAAAAAGACAACAACGTCATTGCACAATGAGCACAGAGAGACGGGCACCAATGGTGGCGAAATCAACCGGGTTGTAACAACATCAAACTACTGTCCAAAATAAAATAATAGAAAAAAAAAAACCAGTTATTTTGAATGGGAGAGAAAAAGAATTCAACCAAAAAGAATATAAAGGCCGAAACAGTGATGATTATCAATGCAATCTACGATGATATTCCTTTCGGGTCGACAATCTTTTATTCTTCTTCTTCTTCTAGAATAGGAGGGGAGGGATTTGTGGAAGATACACGTTGAATATTAATGCCCTCCGCCTGGAGGTGAGAGCCACCATTTTTCTTCTTGTTTGGTTTTATACCTTCTGGGGTATGGCAGCAGCAGCAAAAGAAGAAGAAGTTTTTCTTCTTCAAAGATTTTCTGCCCTACGGCTAGAGAACAATAGGCCAGGTCCTTCGTGAACTAACCGAGGGAACCAGACGACGGGAAGCCACAGCACGCCACTTCTTTTTCTCTCTACACACAGAATTTCCCTATACACATTTTGCTGTTGTTGTTTTTATTTTTTTTTGGTTAAACATTTGTCGCCCTACGCTTACGCCGACCTACGAAGGAGGAGTTGCGACCGTCCCCTTTTGAATTACACGCGGACAAGACCCCAGAGGTCTATAAAAATATCAAATAAGGGGGTGAAAAGAAAGTAAAGTAAGTAAGTTAAAAAGAAAATAACAACTGTAATTTTGGGGTCGGACTCAACTACCGTTTAAACGCAAAATGAATGTCTCAACCCCAAAGACGACGACGACGACTTGGCGCGTAAGGAACAAGTGACGTGATTCCTGCATCCGCTCGACTCACACACAATCCGTGTCGATCGGGTTACGCAATGCATCGACGAGAGTCGACTATTTCTCTTCTTTTATTTATTTTTTTCCAAAAGGAAAAAGAAAATTTACATTTTAATGACTGGCACTCGATGAATAACGGAAAGAGACAAGGAAACTTTTAACCTGAGCAAAACAAAATGCCCAGTCACGACAGCAACTCAACCTGAGCATATTTCATTCTTTTCTTTTCTTTTTTTGTTCAGGGGGGTTCAAAAGGATTAAAAAAAAAAAATTCTTTCAGCGAAGGGAAGTAGAAACTTTTCTTTCTCGTTTCAAGTGTCAACAACAAAAAGAAAATAATAAAATAGGGGAAGGGGGAGGCTATTAAAAGCCCACATTGGCACAACTGTCGGACATAATAGGTGAAATGATTATAATTTTACCTTGGTGGTAGCTGTGGCAGAGGATCCGGGTACAACGGCTTCGTTGGTCACGGAGACGGCCAAATAAGCGTTGTCGATGAGCGGCCACGCACCAGCCACTTTACACGTTTGAAAGTCTCCGTTAAATGTCACTAGATGCGGGTCGCCATAGAAACTGCAATGCGTCATTTCGGGTCGGCCCTGATACGTACACGACGGACTGCCTTCCATGACGACACTGGTGCCCGTTATGGGCAGACTGTTGGGCGGCCTATCTGGACGGACGTAGACGCGAGCCGTCGGTTCCAGGCTCGTCGTCCGATCGGCAGATGAAGACGTCACCGTTTTTTCGTTGGAATACGATGAGGAATCCTCCGTTTTGCCTGCGTGCAAATTGGATGACGAATGGTGATCGTGATTGCGGGGGACGTCCAGCTCCATCTTTGTTGGGAATCGGAGATCCCGGTCCGCTACCGCCACCGACGTAAGAACAATTGGAATCTCCGTTCCAGTTCTGCACCAACGTGATGGTCGAATGATAGGCCAAATATCCACGACAGGAACGAGCCGTTGATCGTAGACAATCAGAGTACTGGCGCAGGATGACGCAAAACGCTGGACCACGTCTTACACCGCTGGTCATGGCCGCCTGTTGGAATTGCCGAGTGCAGTAATCCACCTTACAACCGCTGCCGCTGCTGCCTTCCGCTACTCCGCTCCACATGGCTATCAAAAACAAAAAAAAAATTGTTTAAAAAATTTAATATAAAAAAAATAAAATAAATTTCGAAAAAGTTGAGTTTAGTTTTGAAAACTAAAGAAAACAAATGCTAAACTATTTGGGACGAGAGAGGATCACAACAGGAGGTGGGTTCAACATTCTCTCTCCCCCTGGCTTGTGTACCCTCGTCTACGATCTCTCTTTTTTCTTCTTCTCTGCATGCCCAAAAAACTCAGGTAAAAATAAAGAATTATAGATGGAATTCAGTAGGGAATCTGTAGTTAATCTCTTTCTCTTGGGTTTCTTTTTCTTAAGACTTCCCGTAGTGTAGTGCCAACTGTATAGAACATTGTAGGATCAAGAATTTGAAGGATTCAACTAGTAGTAGAAATCCAAAAAGGGATAATGAATCTTTCAAAAAAAAAAAAAAAAGGAGTCTAGTTCTATTGTCCCATGGATTATGAAATGAAAAAAGGAAGAAATTTTAAAGGGGGGGGGAGGGGACAGGCAGGTGAGAAAAAAACAAGGGACCAACCAATGATAATAACGGATTTCCTCCTTCTGGATGTACAGAAAGAAATGGAACAATGACCACCTCAACACCTTCTCTCTCTTTCTATATTCTCTTTTATATATTTTTTGAAAAGCCTATCGCGTCCATCTTCAAGTACACACAAAAAGGAAAGAAAATCCTAAAGGGAGGAGTCTATAGGGGGGGGGGGGAGAGAAAAATCGATTTTTCTTCAAGAGAATCCACACGAAATGGTTTTTGTTGTAGAGGGCTCAGGAGGGAAACCTGAAATGGTTCCACAAATGACCAGGGAGGGTCAAAAACTCAAAAATGGACTCAATGGAAAAAAAGTGGGGGAGGAGGACAAACTTCTCCAATTTCCCATCGTCTTTTCTCACAGCATCCCTCTCAACGAAATGTGTAGTTTTTCAGTTAGCAAGAGGAGGAAATGAATTTCACTTACCAATCATCATGACTAGTGCCAAGAGACAAGAGGCGGTGGCGATGCTTCGTCGTCGACGACGTCGCGGCCGTACGAGAAAGTGAGAAAACATTGGCGGCGTTAATCGTGTCCAGGCCATTTTTAGACCAAGTGTTGAACATCCATCAATAAAACTCGATCCAGTTGTCCCGGCAGTTGATGCCAAACGACTAGGGCGCCATCTGTTTACAAAAATCAATCAATAATTACAATTCAGAATTCCAATCATCACAAATTTATATTAATCAGTCAACAATTTGTATCCATTTTGTTTTCAAAATTAATTTTCGTTCATTTTGGCCACGCAACTTCAAGCTAAAGACCAGAATGATTTCTCCACACAGATTATTGATGTTGACACGTTGCCAAAAAAATCTGTGAATCTTTTCATCATTCTATCGTATGAATCCAAATCTCTGATGGAAAACAAATCACCCAACGACTGCAAGTTGAGTAAACTGCGCACAAAACGTGATGGCCGATAAATGGAGAACAGACGACGCGCAAAAATGTTTTTAGTGTGTTTTGTTTTTTAGTGTGTCATTTACATTTACATGAAAATCGTCGAGGAATCACAAAAATCGAGAGACTAGAAAGTTGTGCAGTTGTTTCTCTATTATTTCGCTAGGATGTTTTACGGTCAGAAAAAAAAGGGCCAAACATTCCGTTCATCTATACTACACTAGTGTGTGGCCTTCATTCCCCTAGCCAAACAGAGAGAAATCTCTCTCTATAGTTTCTACTTCATTTTTTCCTTATTTTGATTCTTTACACACACACACACACACACACACACACACGAGGTGCTGCTACACACTGAGAGCCCCCCGGTGCTGCAAAAGAAAAATAACTTACATCGGTCTTCCATGAGTTGATTCGTGTCCTTCTATCGTGATCGTGAAAGTAATCCGAGTTTTCAGGAGGGGGGTGTAGAGAAAGAAAAAAAACAACAATTTCAATGCTGTCGTCTTTTCTCGGTTAATTTCAAATGTGTGAACTTTGAAAATGAATTGGTTTTGTATTTTCCAAAAATAAACTTTTCAAACGAATGGAAATGTTTGTAGACGAAAAATTTGAAAATAAAAATCACACAAACACACACGTCTCACTCGTTCAAGATTCACTCCAAGACTAATGGCGGTTGTGGGTCGGGCCGGGGGTATACTTGGGGAGCTATAGCCTGAGGCGGTAGGCTCGCTAACTGGTAAAACGTCTAGGTATCTAGCTGGGTCATGATTTAGCTGGAGGGAACTCCGCCAGGGGTCCTACCCAAAAGAGGGCGGTGCTCAGTAGACCCTTTTTTCCTTTAGTAGCGCGGAACATTTAAAAATAAAAAAAAGGGAACCTTTTTTCTTTTCCTTTTTTTAAAAAAAGAACAAAAAAAAAAGGTTCGGTTTGTTGTGGAATCTCTCTGAAGACGTGCCCTCTGGCGGCCATGATCTTCGACTCTTAAGGCCCCCCCCCCCCTTCTCTTCTCTTCTTAAATATATTCTTCCTTGGCCGCTTCATAGGAAAAAAGAAAAGAAACGAGGGAAACTGTTCGATCGGACAGCCCCGTTTTTCAAAGAGTCTTTGGGGATAATAAATGGCGGAGCAATATAAGAAGAAGGAAACCCTCCATCCTTTTCTCCCCTCTTCTTTTTTTTAGTGAGGTGGAATATATAAGAAAGACCAATCGGCAAAAGGTAAGGCCAGGTGAGAAAACGAATAACCATTTTCGTTGTAGTATACCTTGTCGGCTCGTGTTTTATTTCCCTTCTTCTTCTTGGATTTAATTCTCATCAGTAAACGAAGGAGGGGGTGAAATGGGATTTTCTTCCTTTTTTCTTTCCTTCACAGGAAAAAAAAAAAGTAAATTATAACAAAAAAGCAAAAAGGGAATGAAAAGAAGAAAACGAACGGTTTCCCGATTCGCCACAGAGAGCAACGCACCTTGACACCGCCCGTTGCAGATAACAAATGATCGTTTTTTTCCCCCCTTTTTCGATTTATTTCAAAGTGTAAAAAAGAAAAAGAGAAAAGGGTATTAATGAAATGAACTTGAAAATAGAAGGAAATGTGCGCGTTATTATTTCCCTTCTTCTTTTTTCATTTAGAAACTCGGAAACGCGGAACGAAATTGTGCCCAACTCTAATCGTTTTTTTTTTTTCCTTTTTTCATTCAACGAGAAAAATAGAAAAACAAAATTTTTAACTTGAACGTGTACAACACAAGTACGTGCTAGGAGCCGGCTCTCACTATCTCTCCCCATCATCACGAACATTGATAATAAACACACAACACATGGAGAGAGAGAGAGAGAGACGGGAAAAACAAACAAAATAACAAACCGTAGTCGCGTCTTATTTTTTAAAAAACTTTATTCCTGCTGGGGGAGGAACGAAAATATTAAAATATTCTGATACATTTTTCGTAACTTGTTTTTTGTTTGGTTTGCGCAATGAGATGAGAAATCAATCGGCAAAAATTGGTAAATTCAAATTTTCGTTTGTTTTCCAAGAATTGAATGGTTGATGATTGCGAAGTGCTGCTTATCAAAACCGCCCCACCACAGGCGTGTCCGTTTCCTTCCAACACAAATTTCAATTTGATTTTCCGAGAATCGAAATTGAAAACTCATTCAACATACAAAAGAAATGAGCTGTGAAGAGTTTCAAATTATCTTTAATAATATGAACGGACGGTGTATAGCGTCTCCACTTAAAGTCCTCCGTGTGTGCGTAGGTGTTTTTCAAGAACTGCTCGGCGTCAGTTCTTTCCAACAATCTCGTGTCAATATTTATTATAAAGAGCAGCAGCATATCTCTCCAACAGATATGATTTTTGCCCTACCTATCTGTACTACACGTTTTTAAGACAATATCAACTAATATTTCCCCCCCTTTTCTATTTTACCATTTGAAAAGATGCTCTTCTCCTGGTTGCTGTCAGTCAAAAACTTATATAGGACGAGGATCCTTATATTTTCGAATCGATCGATTCCTGACTCGAGTTCATCTATATACAACGCTCGGAGCGAAGACTCTAACACCAGATGGTTAGTCCGGGACCCTCTCTTCTTGCTGATGGTCTTACCAGAAAATGGGGGGGGGGGGCGGGAGTGGGGGGCTGAAAGGTTCCCCACCTAGAAGAAGAAAAAGCCTCTTCATCGGCACTTGTTTTATTTTTAAAAATTTTTTTTTTTGGGCCTCTTTCTTCCCCTCTTCTTGTTCTTCCATCGGAGAAATCTCGGGTCCTCGATGTTTGACACGTCCCTCCCCCCCCCCCATGAGCCATCACAGGGTGTGTAGGAAGTCGAGGGAAACTTGAACAAAACTATATATACAAGAGAGTCTCAAACGCTTTTCTTAAAACATTCCGACAAGGATCGCCACCTTGGAAAACACATGTGAATATCATTCTTTTCTTATTTTTCCCCCATGAACAACAAAAAAAAATCTTTTTTTTTTCCTTGGTTCTCTCATCGTTTCTGGACGTTTGGAAAAATGTTTCGATATCAAAGAATTTTTTTTTTTTTTTTTTTAAATTTAAAAAAAGTTTAAAAATCGTATACGTGTTGAGACCGCACGTTGCGCCCGAAGAATGAAAGAAACGTCACACAATGAAATAAAGTAGAAAGAAAAATAATAAAATAAAAGGAAATAAAATGTGGAAATAATAATTTAACAATAAAAAAAAGAAAGGGTACGCACGTTATAAATTGGTAGAGAGAGAAAAAAAAAAAACCCTGGAAATTTCTTTCTTTGCGGTGGTTTATCACATGATGAAGTTACGTTAATTGCACAGGAAACGTGAAAAAAAAAAGGAGTGTCGCCTTGCTGGGGTTTCTTTCGTCTGTGTTAAGGCGCTCGGTACTATATAACAAAGTGGTTGATTGGACGGTCTGTGATGTTAACAGCCAACCTCTATGTGCTGCTACAAGAACGAACAAATTGGTAGAGACCTCTCCTCTTAACTTATAAACCACCCGAGTCTGGATATTTCTAATTTGCTTTAATGAGTTTTTTTTTTTTTTTTTCTTTTTTTCTTTCTTTCTCTGGGCTTTGAGTTTTTATTTCTTGTAAATGTTCAGCCAAAAAATAAAAAGGGGAAAAAAAAAAGAAATAAAATTGAGGGGGGTAACCGGTTAAAAGTTGTGTACAAGAACCGCGAGTGGATCCTCTACGACCGAGGCCTATAGCACAAAAGAAATGACCTGAGAGTGTTTTCTTCTTCTTCTTCTTTTTGCCTCTCTTTCTCCTTGCTGATGAGAATTTATGAGAGGTACCATACTAGAAAGAGGGAACACACACACACAGAGAGAATATTTATAAGGAAAAGATTCTTCTTCTTTCCCCCCTCGACATAGGCAATCGGAGGTCCGTACAGGTGTGAAAAGCAAATGTTTCGGAGTAGATAGATGCCTGCAACCCCCATTTGGGGTCTGAGGGTTGAAAGAAGAATGAGACAAGTAACAAAAAAAAAAGGCTATATCTAGAAAATGCTGGGCTGTATAATAATATTCGCTCTCAATATATAAGGATAGTATACACCTTTAGTAGATTCTTTTCCTGATGGAACGATAGAAGAAACCTGTTGGGGTATATAGAGTGATGGTACTACTTGATGTTGTAGTATACATGTAGTTTTTTTACAATATTCTTCACACAACGCAGAGGCCATCAAACAAGATGCCGACTGACTCGGCTCGCAGTTGAATAACAATTCCGCCGTTTCCGCTGTAGTACGCTAAGACTATATACTATTCCATCTTCTACAGACTTGACAGCTTTCAGAAAGAAAGAAAAAAAAACCTTTTGCGTCAAGGGGTGCGCTTATACTGGGAAACGTACAAGTTATTCCTAAAAAGAAGCTCAGCGAGATGAAACAGATGCTTGGAATTGCTGCTGTGTTGATGATGATGATTCTTTCTCGGAAGAAAAATACGGTGGAAAACAAATGTTGTTTCTCGGTTATTATTATTACCGTATAGCATTTCACAATCTTTTAGAAATTTGAATTTGTGTAATTCTTTTTTCTACACGATGAAACACACTGGCGATGAAATCAACGGATAAGTCAAACAAAAAAATATTTTAGTACCAGCCGACAGTTTACATTTCGTTTGTCTAAAGGAAAGAGACGACGAGTTGCTATCACGTCGCATCGCTGAACGTTCATCACTGACGAGAAGAAGTTGTTTTATTCTTCATTTTCTTATAATACACAGCAGATGGCTTGGGTTTCACGTACCCCATATCTAGCGTGTGCTGCTCATGTTATGTACACCCATACCCGATGACTTTTGGTCATACGTTTTATAATCTATTGCCTATATACTGGTATCCTCTACATCATCGTATATCTATGCGCTATCCTATATCTTTAAATAAATGAACAAAATGCTCAACCGGATAATGTTATACACTGTTGGATACGTGCTGTTGGCGTATGTACGGTGGTGGATTGTACACCGGTGTGGTTGGTTGTGAGGTAACACAAGAAAGATCTCTTAGAAAAATCGAGAGAGAAACTGAGACCCAATGATGTAGCCCATTCATTTTGAGACTCTTTTTTTCTTTCTTTCTTTTTGGTGATGGGCGAAGTTGTTAAGGGGTATTTGTCTTCTTCTTCTTTATTTTTTGGGAGTTTCTTGACTGGTTGAGCTGCCCAACCGGATCAATTCCCGAAAAAAAAAAACGAACCCCTTTATGCATCGTCGTCCCCCCTCAAAAGGAGCTCCGGCCGGCTCCGGCAAGAAGACGTTTTTGTAATTCATAGCGCATTCGTTCAATTCGTGCAGAGGATATAGAAATACGACTAACTATTATTATGCTGCCATGCTTATGTATAGCAGCAGGCAGTTCAGTTCAACTCGATTGGATATTCAGATAGTGATGGACAGTGAGACTGCTGAGACGCTGCTATAATATAGGATGCGCACCCCGTGTCATCCGTCTTTGTCCAATCTGGGGACAGTTGTCGTGTTTCCCCATTTGTTGGCTCGTTATTTACATTTCCCTATTTTCTTTTTTTTTGTTTTTTTTTTTTGATTTAACTGCTTCTTCTTTCATTTCTTTCCATCCCCTCCAAAGAAAAAAAAAAGCGTTTCTTACATTTGCTCAACTGGGAATGGAATGAAACGCATTTGAAATCGATTTCTTATAATATTAACTAATCATATTGTTGTCTCTATATGATTTGTTACGTATTATCGATTGGCCATTCAATATTGACGTGGGAAAGAAAACCCCCCCTGTAAAAGTGATTGAATTTTCACAATATTATATGATATCGCCTATACAAGTATACATGCAGTTGTTGAGAATTGACCGGGTGAACAGCCAAAAAAATAGGAAGTGAGAAAGAGAAAGAAGAAGAAGAAGAAGAAGAAGAAGAAGAGAAGTTGATGAGCTGAACTGCGTGTGAAACATGATCTACAGGGGGTCCGGAATCGGCTGGATTGGGTTGTTCATGATCCTTGAGAAAGAAAGAAAGAAAAGTGGAGGGTGGTCGCGCTTAAACTTGATATATACACACACACATGCAGAGAGCTGCTCTATACCCAGCAAAAGTCATGGAACTGCTTTGGAAGAGAAAAATGAACATTTTTTTTCCTTTTTTTTTTTTTTTTCCTTTTTTTTTTTGGTCTTTCCCAGTTAAGGGAAAATAGGAGAAGAGGGGCCTCAAAAAAGAAACCGGAGATGGCCAACCAAATGGTGTGCATGATGAGGAACCTGCTGGTACTACATACACAGACGATATCCTTCGACCTAAATGCCTTTACCATATGGAGAAAAGGAAGGAGAGCAAATGTGTGCAGAATGACTTTTTCTTCTTTCTTTGACTCCTACATGTAGGGCAGGGAGTCTCAAATACCCGCACATTTTCTCAAAAAGATATGGACAGCAAATAAGCAAAAAAACAAAAAAAAATAAAAAGTAAACTAAATACCCAGGGCAGTTCATCTGGTTTTATGACTATAGCAGCACCTCGTAAAACTCATCTGTGTGCTGTTGTAGATAAAAATTGTTCTTCTTCTTGTATTTCCCTTTTTTTTTTTAAATTAAAAACACTTTATTCGTAAAGGCCTGTCGGCCGTATAGCAACCATTTCCAACCAATCATGAATTTTTATTTTTCGATTGTTGCGCACTTAATTTAATAAAAACCATGTCCTGTTTGAAAACTCTCCATGAAAATTGTTTTTAAATATGCAGACAGCAGAAGAGTTATAGCGCTTACATACGTGATGGCGAATAAATGAGCCGGGTGAAAAATCTTGTCGTTGACGAATGTCACACAAAACGTCCGTCACACACAAGAAACTACCAACCAGACAGCAGCAGCAGCAGCTGTATATGTGTGTATACATAATTATATATAGAGAGAGAACGAGAGAGAACCAAAGCTCGTTATATTATAATAGCTGTTGTGAAACGGACGATATAAAAGTTTTTTCTTGTCAAAAGAATGTCGTTTGGTTTGGTTTTTCCATCACATCGAGTCTCATCCCTTTTGTCCATTTCTGATGTTATTTGATGTTTTGTGTGTAGATGTGTTTTGTTTTCTCGGGCAGATTGTAACAAATAAATAAAGAAAAAAAGTTTTTTTTTTTTCATTCCAAAGTTAGAAAAGAGGAAAAATGAGTCGCTTAAAATATTTAAAAAAAAAAAAAAAAAAAAATAGTAGCCCAGAAAAGGATACTAAAGTTATTCTATAGGTATAGACACAGGACAGAAGAAGAGGATATGCGGATGGCCACGATTATCATCAATTTAAAGAATATATATAGACTATTGTTGGAGTGTGTTTCACCTTATAGTTTCAGTATCTTGTAAGCTCATTTGTTTGTGCCAGTCAGTCTGGATTGAAGCATGTGTCAGTATCACTGGCAGCTTCAAAAAAGAGATACGAACTATTCCCTTAACGAAATAACATACCTCCGTCTTTTTATTCAATTCGTTTTTGTTTTTTTTGTTTTTTTCTCTTTTATTTTATATAAAGGGACTGTTTTTCTTTTGTCTTTCCCATTCAAATGAAAATGACAACAGAACTGGAACGGTCACAACGAGGGTGGAAAGATTTTTCGAATAAATTTTCCAAAGGGGAAAAGAACTCGTTCGGCTCAAATATGGTCAACCAAGTCGGAGCATCATTCCTCACATGTCAGAATAGCCCCGTGTGTATAGAAAAATATTTCCCTATTTTTTAAATTACTATTTTGTTGTTGTTGTTTCATGGGGAAGAAGAAGCGAACGCTGTTATTCATCGGTGCGCGCGGCACTCACGAAGAAGAACAAAAGCGCAGGAAATAACAAGAAAAATACTGAAATAATAGCATTCCGCTATATTTTTGATTTAAAAAATATATTAGAAGTCGACAAGAATTTCATCTTTTTCTCTCATCAAAAGAGTTGACGCAGCATACATTCATGTTGTTGTCTTTTTCTCTTTCTTGTGAACATTTGTCCGATTCACAACGATGTCTCTCGGCTTGTTCTGCCCAACACGTTTGTCTACCGCACCCAAAACGAGTGACGCTCCTCTCTGCTGATGCTGACGAAATATAAGAAACAATAAAAAAAACGTCGATTCATTTGAGAATTTAACTGCCATCAGTCCATATGTGTTGCTTATTGGAATCAAAGTACATAGAGACGACGACGACGATGATGCGGTTGTGTGTGTGTGTTTTTTTCGCCCATTTTCTTGCCTTTTTTTAATGATGGCCATTTGACCAAAGTTGGAGGGACTGATGCGAGTCGATCGTTCTGGATGACCCCCCTCCACGAATAGAATTCCCGGACAGTTAAAAAAAAGAAGAAGAAACATGTTCCCCAAAAACGCACATCAGTTAGAGTTATGATATTCACATTGGCTAAAAAAAAAACTTTCTTTTTTCTTTTGGGTTTTTTAGATGAATAGAACATGATGATGGGACCCATGGACTACGTTATCGTCTTGTGTATGCTGTTGATTGCTGTCGTACAGTCTCTGACTGCCTGATGGGTTACTACTATATATATAATATACTATTCCATTCATCACTCTTCTTTTTCTTTTGAGACTATATGCTGATGTGTTTCTTCTGCGTTTTCCCTCCTTCTATGGCGATAGCCAAAAAAAAAAAAAACACACAACCCCCCCCCCCCCCCCCAAAAAAAAAATAACCATTTTCAAAAAACGTTATATATTTTTTCCTGGCAAATGTTTAATGGTGAAAAGAGCCCACCAGTTGTGCAGCGAAGGACGGGCGCTCGCGGTGGGTATAGAACTTGACCATCATGGCAGAAAAACATATTTCTCTCTGCGCAGAAAGAGATTACTACTGTAACCGAAAAGAAAGAACAAGGGGGTTAAAGAAAAGAAACTTTCTTTGTTACTGCTGCTGCTGCTGCTGCTGTGTAGTTGTTGTTGCTTCTGTGTTAATGATTCATTGGACATTGACAAACGAGCGATTACTTGCAGGTTTCTTCTCGTAGGCCTGAAAAACTACCCCAAAAACACAACCAGAAATCATAAAAACAAAGCCAATTGTGCGTGCCATGTATATATTGCCAGCGAAGAAGAAGAACAAGTCAATTGTATATATGGGCTCTATCAGTTTGGCTTAATGAATCGTTTTGACCTGTTTTTCTTTCTTTCTTCTGCACATATGTGGGGCTGCTGGCTATATACGGCCAAAAGAGACAGGATATTTATTTATGTGTGATTCTTTATTACTTTTTACCAGTATGTATCCGGTCAGAAAACTGACCGCGACTCTACACCCTCAAATGGGATGTTTTGTCCTACTATTCATTTTCGTCGACACTCGAAAAAATGGCTGTGGCCATTTCTTTTAACTGAGAAATAATATCAATTGGTGCTGGTGGTAATATTCCCAACTTGAAATCTACAAAGATTATCTTTGGTTTTGCGGCGTCAGTCAACTGTTGAAAAACATAAATGAATGCGGTTAATATGTATAACATGGTAAATACACTTGGTGATGTTTAGTTTCATACAAGTGGTCCAGTTATTGAGGGGGGGGGGGGAATATAAAGGAAACCGTTGATTTTATATAATAATCACGAAATGTATTGTTCCATATTATTGAGAGTTGGGGATCGTTTTAAACGTCGGTTCGTTTGCGCATTTCATTCTGAAAAAAAAAACGGTAGGGGATACGAGTAAAACTATTTGTACACTCTCACAAAGTTTGACTTTGTGTTTGCAGTCCATTTGTTATGTGAGAGTGGCGTCTAGTGCTGCGCAAATGGTCTGACTCGACCGCGCAATCATCTAGCCTGACGAGACCGAACTAGATGAACGAGAGGCACGTTCGTTTGTCGGCTCATTGTATATATAACTGCGCGTCCATATTCGTCGTTTTTGTCTTTCTCTCTCTACTTCTCCTGACCCGTATTTGAAATGAAGAAATCAAAGGTACCGCCATCCGTCCAGAGCCCAGGAGTTTATCAGTGACGTTTTTTTTATTTTTGAAAAGGGAAATGTTTGCTAGGACATTGGGATCAGCACCGAGTACATTTTCTTATTATTACCTGAACTGCCATACACAACAAGTTTGACCGTAAATAGTCAAAACGGATCGTCTGTCTGACTATTGCACGACCCGTTTGGCAAGAAAAAAACATTTCAAGACAACAACAACAAAAAAAAAAACGATGACTGTCAGACAACTTTGTCAATGTTCCTTTTTTTTCAAACAGTTACATCCTATACATCAATCGTCCATCATCGTTTGACGTATGTGCGCATCTGAATTATTTGAGAAAATAACAAAAAAATAGCGCACCGTGTTTCACTGCGGTCAGAGAAAAACGCCACCAAAACATTTTCTGTTTGGAAATCATTCTCTCTGACCGTTTTGTCTTGTTGTACAACGTTGTAAATATCCCATCGTGATGGACACGGACCCGCTTTGTATCAATTGACGTGGTCATGACGACAACGCTGGTCCCTTTTGTAGTTTTTTTTTTCTATTGCTGAACGATTACGATTTATTTGTCCTTGACGGCGTTCAAAAATCAAGAAAAGAAACGACTCTTTTTAAAAGTTGGTGTTATCAATTCATTTCGAAATGAATATAGGCAAAGGGCAACAATGAAATGCAAGGTAAACGCCACACAAACTCTGTTTAAACACAAACGAATTAAAAAAAAAGGATAACGACATAATATACATTTAGACCCGTATTTTTTGTTTTTAATATAGTCAATAAAAAAAAAGATATGAAGAAACCCAACAAATAAACAGCCGCGTTGTATTCCTATTAAATTAACTGTCACGTGAATATAAATTCAGGTGTGTCAAACGATGGCGCGGGACTCTTTTCATTTTCCAAGTGAGGACATACACACGGCAAATGTTTATTCAAAGAATATCTCGTGAATGTCGAGTTCAATCACGCTAAAAAAAGGTGCGCGCTCGCCAGATGTCACACGACTGGAAAACTCGAATAAATTCGATAAGAAAATAAAAAGGGGGACTTTGATTTCACAGTCAAGCGCGTTTCTATAGCAACTAGACACACAATACAAGCCTTTGCTGCATATATAATAAATCTGTTGTTCCCCTCTCTGCTGTGTGTTTCACACCTGGAAGAATCTAACCTGTTGGTCCGCCCATTTTCCTTGGTCACGTACAACCTACAATACACGTCTCAAAATCTAAAAGAAATAACATTAAGAGAAATCAAGAGGAGAACTAACTCGTTAGAATAGCCCAGCAGGAGGAATATCCTCCGTCTCATTGCTGGCCGTCGGAGTCCATATCTTATTATATGAAAGTATTTTTATGTACAGCGTTTGTGTTTTGTTTGCGCCTTTTCTCTATAGCTCAGCTGTGATAACCAAGAATAGGGAAATGAAAAGCCCATCGCCAGTTGGGTTTCTTTTGTTCGGATGAATAACATTTGATTCGAATTTTGGAAGAGAGAAAAGAATAAAAGGAATTTCTACAACTGTGTGTGCGTTTGCGGTTGTTTTTTTTTTTACCCAAGATAATCCCCTCCCAAGAAAGAAAGAAAGAAAAAAGTATCAAGGTGTTTCGCAGGTGGGGCACCGTCTCTATTTTGCTGTGCCCCTTTTTTTCTATATAGAAATACGTCCAGCTGTGCCAAAATGAAAGAAAAAAAAAACGGAAAAAGAAGAAGGCACATAGGACCGGATGGTGTTGAACAAAAAGAAAAAAAAAAAATACAAATAAATAATAGAAACGCTATCAAAATGAAGCGCACACCTCCGGGGGCCGATCCTTTTCAATGCGCTGCTCAACAACTAAAGAAAATGTTGATGTCTTTTAGTTGTTGTTGCCATGTTGTTTTACAACAACTCTGTCATCAAAAACGTCTCCAATGAAAAGATATGACGATTGGGTGCAGTTGACTTTATATCGTCGTACTACTCGTTGCTGCCACGAATCAAAGGAGTCACAGTTGAAATGACGGCGAGTCGAGCGAGTCGCTCGCTCTTTTTTTCATAATAGAAAAAAAAAAACACCATCATCATCACGATATGATGTCGACGAGTAAATATGTTGTATAAGAACAACAACCAACGAGTCATCGTCTTCGTCTATTCTTTTGTGTTTCACGGAAATGCAGCACTTGTACACAATTCTCAACTATCAAAAGAAAAGAAAACAACAACAACAAGAAACAAATGTAATATATATACGCAGAGCAATAAGCTGGAGAGTGAAATAAAAATCCGTCGAGCATAAACATTTTAGAATAAAAGTCCAACGCGCTACGCCAAGTGGAACCGATTCAAACTTTGTTTTGTTTAACGTGGAGAACGAGGGAGAAAATCTCTCCCTTTCCCTGGAAATGTCAAATGATACGTATATATATATAAAACATAACTACCCAGACAAACAGACAGACAGAGAGAGAGAGAAATTCAGTCGTCCCGAACGCCGGGAATGACTGAATATAATCAGCCGCGCGCTGCTGGATGCGGTACATTTTTCTTTTCGATTTGACGATTGTTCTGATTCACTTATTATTGTGTAGATATTTCATGTCATATGTCGTGTCTTCTGCCTACACACACACTCGTACTACACACATACGTAGACATGTATTATAGCTATGTATGTGTGTGCTGTGTATATACACTATACATATAAAAAGAAAACGTGATGGAACCAAAAACATTTTTTTCGGAGCAGAGCTCAAACGTTTGAGGAATGTCTTTTTTTTCTTCTTCTTCTTCTTCTTCTTCTTCTTATAGCTACTGCTGCTTCTGTTGGCTATACATCCGTCAGACGTGAATGCTACGCCGTGAATGCGGAACACGACCGCCGACTTGTTATTTTCTCATCAGGAAAATGTTGATTTATTTATTTTTAAATCCAATTCAAAATAAGCGAGCGCGATTTTATTTCAATTCTGATGACTGTTGGCAGCCCAGCAACAGTAGTTTTCTCTTTTGTATATAAATACATCGACCGTAAATACATACACACATTTCTTGAATGATGTCATTTCGCCCCGGTCGTCTCTTATAATATAGACGACAATACAAAAACGAATAATAATAATTTCTAGCAAGAGTTCAAATTTCCCTTTTTTCTTTTCTTATTGTACTGGAGCTCGACTTTCTTTTGCCTATTTTTACTATAAAATTTCTTTCTCTATTGTATTCAGAGTAGGTTGTGTTATATACATAAAGGGACACATTTTTCTGTAACGTGAGAGACGGTAAATACAATTCAATCCCTCTATATGTATACTACAACCCCGAAATGTTTTCGCTATAGCGCTTTATATTTCGTTGTAATAAATGAAACACACACAGGTGTTTTATTTTTTTCATAAGGTAATTCAATATTGAAACAAGTTGCGTGTGTGTGTGTGTGTGTGTGTGTGTGTGTGTGTGTATTGCGCGTCTCGTTTGTTCGTGCGCGGCAAGGCGAGAGAGCTCACACGAAATAGAAGAACCGTCTCCCGCAAGTCACGTCGAGAGCTGTGACGTTCTCCCACCTCCCCTTCCTGACGCGCGTCACTCTCTGCACACAGACCCAACCGGAAGTTGGAAATGGAGAACGAGGTCATCATCACCCACCCCATTCCCCCCTTTTTTTTTTTTTTTTCTTTCTGTGGCGATTGAGGGAAGATCATCTTACGTCAAGGGGAGGATTTAAAAAACCCAGAGTATAATATTATAATGTAGCTTATATAGTTATTATTATTGGTGATACCCATCAGTCGCCTTATGTGTGTAGTTGTGTACCCATTCATCTCGGTCTATAGATGCAACTGTATGTCAATGATGAGAGGGCCTTGGCAACTGTTCAAAATATGGTGCGGGCACATCGTGACTCTGTGTGCTGGCATCATCTCGTGCCAGCCGATAAGGAGAATAGTAGAAAAAGGGCGTCGGACGGGATATACACACAGCACAAGTTCAGTTCCAAAGTCCGAAAGAAGAAAAAGAGTTTGGTAGCTGGGGAGTGGAGCGTGCTGAATATTCACATCCGCCGCATTGCGGGGACACATCAGCGTCGAGTGAGATCTCATTTATTATATACCAACCTTTCCTTTCAAAATCCAAATATAAGAAGGATATATAATAACAGAAAAGAAATCAGAGGCAAATAAAAGAACGAAACAGCAGCAGCTGCCAAATGAAATTTAGATATTGGCCACTCGGCAACAGCAATCCGATCCATAGTTTCCCGCTTCGTCTATAGCCAATGTATACCATATAGCAAAGTGATATGATGCGGATGATATAATAATACAAGAGCGTTTATTTGCTTATAATCCATCTAGGGCAAAGGTAAAAACCCCCAGCATGTCACACGACTCCCGATCGATCATCGTTCGATTCCAGTTATTCGTTGCTGAGCTCAAGAAAATTCTTATCGATTTAGAAATTGTCTTTCTTATATAATAATATATTCCATCAAGTCAGGAAAGAAGACCACCCATTTAGTATAGTTTCTCTCTCATATTTGAATAACAGTTTTTCTCGTTGTTGTTGTTTCTTTCGTTTCGGCTGCTGGATAGACGATGGATGCTTTTGCGCAGCTGTTTTGGTGTCGTATACGCTGGCGAGTCCACTCTCCTTACACGTCGTCCGTTTTCTGTCCTAATAAAGCCGCGGAGCTGTTGGGAGCTACAAGGTTTCTTATATACGGCGTCATTTATTACCTTTCACAACTAAAACCCCAAAAGAAGAGGAAGAAAGTTAATCTCAACGTCGTCTATGTAGAATACTGGACCCTAGCTGAACGGTTGTCGGCATATATAGGTCCATATCACGATGTATATAATAGCTATATAGTATATCGCGTGCAAGTTGTCTAAGAAACGTGTGGCCCCCCTTTTATTTACCGCCTTGTCTTACGCGATGTGCGTCTCCCTGGTGGCAAATGAACGGCGTCACACCGTCTGAGGTTTCCCGAAAAAAAGGAAAAAAAAAAAAAAACAGCCAAACGAGCACGACCGTCACACACGCAGTTCTCTAAAGAGAGAGAGATAGAGCACGCCATGTAGACTACAACCGCAGGCTTTATTTATAGAGTGATATATATATATACTGTATAGATACACAAGAAACTATTTGAATCATTGATGTATAACTAAAAAGGACAGACAGCGAACAGGACGTCGAAGCCAAAACTACACAGGAGAAATGTTTGTCGAGCGTGACTGTATAAATAGCAATTCTCGCACGTTTGGACCGCGCCAGGAATGAAATCAAATGAGACTTTGTTTGTTTTAACATATTCCCAATATCAGGTCACTAAATACAGACACAACAGCAAACAAAAGACGCAGTCGAAATTTTGATAAAATTTAATTCGAATCAAATACTATATTATTGGGTCTTAAAAAAAATGAACGACGAATATATGAATCTCAAAAAGGTTTTCAGCAGCAGCAGCAGTGACTATGTGAAGTGGAGATTCATTCAATACGTGAGATATTCATAGACGCTGGCCCTATATTATAGCTCAGCCCTCACGTGTGCGCATGATAGTATATATTTCTCTCTGTTTATTTATTCATAATCTGTCCCGCAAAGTTAAATATTCTCTCTATTCCTCACTCGCATACATCCTATAGTGTCTTTCATATGCGAGAGCGTAATAAGAGATGAAGTGGAATGGTGACTTGGCAAAAAGATGAATCGACGAGCGCGTAGAGAAGATTCATTTCACTAAACTATATAGTATGTATACAGATATAAAGGAAGATTTCGTTTTTTTTTTTTTTTTGTTTGGAATAATATATCAAAAGGAGATGATCACTATCAACATTTGAGGAACGGCTTTTCTTTTTTGAATGTATATGTCATACACTCAATCTCTTGCCTTTTTCGTAAGTTTTGAATACTCTTGAAATCGTGAATAGGCCCCCGTTTCTTCTTCTCTGACATCAGACGTATATATCTCTGCTGAGCTGATATTATATTCCTATTCATAAATATATAAAAAAAGCTTCAAATGTAGAGCCTTTCCGCCCCTGGTCTAAAAGAAAAAAAATCAAAAAAAAGGAAAACATTTTATGACTTTAATGGCCACCGTGTGAGGTAAGTTTCCTTATTCTCCATCACTTATGAAATAGTCGTGTCAGAGCCGAACAAAACCTCAACAAAACACCCATAGCACCTCGGAGGGCGACCACCATATCTCTCTCTGTCCAAGTCTTTTTTATATATCGTCTCCGGTGCCATCTGTCTAAACAGATGGGGTGTGTTTTTATTGTGGGCACAACTCTTAAAGATACGCTGGCCATTTCAATGAAAATACAACTCAACTATTAGCTGAGTAGTACATCCACCGATATGGAAGCAGCCAGAGTAGCTAGTATATCAACCGTCGTAAACACTGATAAAAAAAAGAATCAAATATTATAAGAAATAAACAGATGAAATATAAATCAAATCAAATATGCCTGGATGGAAAAATAACGATCGCTCACTTGGATCAACATTTGCATGGCTTGAATTCCATGTCGTTGTAGTACGTGTACACAGTCAGCACACAAGCCAAAGTGAGTGTTGACAGTCGCGCTTGGAAAACAAACGTCCAAACAAAACCCAAAAAGACATCAGCATTTTTTTTTCTTTCTGTATATAAATATAAGAACGTGGATAGAAAGATAAATAAATGGACACGATTTCTTGACTCGCTGCTGTGCACCAAGCCAACCATCAGTTTAAAAAAAAAAAAAGGGAAAAAAATAATTTCTTCAGTATACACACAAAGGAAATGTCTCGTCGAGCGTCTTTCTCATCGACGAGCATATGAGTTGGCACCTGAGTGCCATTCCAAACATTGGTAAAGTATAGTATATAGTAAGTAGCAGTGGCTATACAAGGGCGTTGTCCACTCCACGACGGTGACAGACAGATAACATGTCGTCTTTTACAAAGAAAAAGAGAGTCGCTTGATGATTTTTCTGAACTCGGTTTTCCTTTTTCAAATCAATTTCATTTGATGGTTGATGGAAGCGCGGTGTTTTCAAAACATGACGCAATAATATCAAGCGACAACAACAAAAGCCGGGGACAATAATAAATACAACAGGAATTCGAAATGATTGTTACCAAGGTGAGAAAAGCGCTCGATCGTTTTATGAGGTGTCACATTCTGACACTTTGAAACAAATCGCCGTCGGTTTTCAAATCATTCCCACCCCGTTTCCCATCAGCTTATGTATGGACCCGGACAATAACAGTTGGATGGTCTATTGTCGCTATCTACCGAGTCGTTGAAAATATCGAGGTCATTTCAGGTGTTTTTCAATTCCATTTGATGAGCGAAACAAAACGAATTTCTTTGCTGTAAATACTATTCCATTATTCGATGGAAAGGTGAACATGTCCAATTGTCCATCCATATGGGATTCCCAAGTGCTGGTAAAGAACAATAAGGAGTCCCCCAAAAAAGGGGAGGGGGGCCAACAACTATACAAGTAGACCCCAAAAGACGAAGTCTAAGAAATGCTATTTTCATTTTAGAATCTAAGAAAAATAAGAAGGTGGAGGGGGGAGAGTCTAAGAAGAAATATTATAGTATGTACAACGAAGGGAAGTAATGTTCCAGTGACCAAGAAAAATCCCTCAAGGGCTGTTCCATTAGCGGCTTGTCGAAGGCGGAGGAAACCAACACCTGCAACACGCTTTTTGTGTCAAAGAATAAGAAGAAAAAGAAGAATAACACAGCACGTAGTATAGTATATTGTAAAGAACTATATAGCGCTATATCGCAGTCTCAAGAAGAGGAGGGAAAGAAGCTTCGTTTTTCCCTCGTACATTCGTGAAGCCTCATCGCCTCCAGCTCTTTTTTTTCAGTTGCTGCTGGAACAAAGTTGTAAGTATACGGTATGGAAGGAAACACGGCCGAGTCGGGGAGAGAAAAAAAAAAAAGAAGCGACAACATTCATGTGAATTTTTGAATAACACTTGGATTATTGCTTAGAAGGGGGAAATCCCAGCAACTATATGTATACATTTATTCACCCCTCTTGTGCCTATACTACTACCCCAATGTATAATGCATCATTGGCTGTATAACTCACAGGTGTCTACATGTATAGAAATCGATATATCGAATCTTATATAAGAATTCCTGAATAGTTTAGATTTCCCTCATCCGACATGTAGAAATAATGCGCGGAATAAGATAGATGGATTCAACGTTCTTTTGTTGCGTTTGTTGTTGACTTGTTGGCCAGCGCATTTCTTTGCGTGTGATAATCACAGGAAATAACTGGCGTTTTAATCAAGTCGGAGATAGTAAATTGTCTTCTTCTTATTTTTTGATAATGGCCCAGGTTATATGCCTCATATATCTCTGCCGATGAACATTTCAAACGACCCGCCACAGGCCGCAGAGACAGCGAACAACACCAAAAAAAAAAGAAAAATAGACGATAAAACTACTGTTGCCTCGAGAAAAGAAAGAAAATAATATAATAATATAGAAACGACTATTACATATATATATATATATAGCCCAGTAGTGCCTGCACGTGTTCCAAAGACAAAGATTGTTTGGGATTTTTATTTTCTTTTTTTAAATATAAAAAGAAAAAAACAAATTACAATGAATTTTTTTATATTCTTCGATGAAATTCATGGGAATCGTTAAAAAAAAGTAACGTCTTACGTTGCCGGTTTACCGCACAATGCGCTTATAATAATAATATTCTTTCGCATCATCTAAATAAAAAAAAAATGTATATAAAAAAAACCCCGACACTACACAGATGGGGCTGGGTTCTCTTTTATCGCCCTTGATGTCTATTACTGTAGAGCCTTATAGATTTTGATGTCTTTCTCTTCTTCTTTGAAAAAAAAAAAGAATTTCAGTCCCTCGTCGTGTCGCAAATTGTCACACTTTCATAGCGAAAATGGCATCTCGTCCGCATCGCGACCATCGCACCCTTTTTTTTTTTTTTTAAATCCTTTTCTCGATTCCCAAAAGATTTGCTGTCGTTTGAATTGTGTAGAGGAACCGACGATTATTTCGGTGGGATGACAAAAAAAGAAAGAAACAAAATCGACCTTTACCTGTTGACGATCAATCCGCTGGCCCGTGAGAACTGGGAGTATAAATCCATGTTGTCGGAAGATATTTGTGATGGTTGGTGGTACACTATAATTTGCAACGATGTCGCCAAATTGTCTTTGATGTGATTGGGAGCTGCTAGTGGACGGGACTTGTCACCGAGGACGCTGTCGAATATAGACTGTGCGCCAGGTGTACAGGACAAGATACCAGCACAAGAGTCAATGGTTGTTACGTTCAGAAAACTAAAAAAGAGAGAACGGCGCACTCCAACTTTCCGTGTTGTTGTACAAATCTCGAAATAGAAAGAGAAAAAATAATAATAAAAAAAAAGGCAGTTTCATTTCGATTCGGCTATTGACTGGATTGAATGGAAAGGGAATCCTTTCTTGGTGGTGGACCAAGTGCTTCATCTCTTTCTATTTTGCTCCGACACCTATAGAAATCAAAGAAAAAGAAAAGAAAAAAAAAAAAGGTTCTCTGAATAGCGGGGAGCCCTTGGACTATGAGCGTTGGCTGCAGCTGCAGAAAAAAAAAGAAGTAGAAAACTTCATCCCTCAATCCGGAATCGGAGTTTTTCTTCTCGCCATGAATAGCAAGAAAAAGATTTAGTTTTCTTATAAATTCTTCTTTATGTTTCCTCTCGTTTTTTCTTTTCTTTTCTTTGACTTTTGAAATAAAAACCAACAATTTCTCTCTCGACCCACAGCAGTTGAGAGAGACGACCATTTATAAACGCCCAAGAAAAAAAAAAGGAAAGAAATGAGGGGGTCAACATTTGACGTCAAGGTCCAGCAGCTGAAAAACACAAATCTTTTCAAAATGAGCATCAGCGTTATCAATGTATATAGGGATAAAAAGGTAGACAATGCAACAACTGGGCATGTAAGAGAGCTAACTCTTTGGGCACAGAGCACAAAAGAGCAATTAGTTGGAAGATTTAGCAGCATCTATTGCATTGATCAGAATATTATACACAAGACAGGAGATAATAAATATAAAGGACGAGAGGTGCGTACTATTCTAATGGCCTCTCACAGCAGTGAATAATTCAATATGTTACACATGTTTTAAGCCAGCAAAAGGCCGGCCAAACTATGTACGAGGCGGATTATTATAATAGACCAGCATATCGACGAGTAGGAGGAAAAGAAACACGAAATGCATGGGCACACTGCGCATACAGCACTGGAAGACACTACACTTGGAGTCTAACTTATTAGCTAATAATACAAGCAAAGGGCTGTTGTTGTTCTTATATTTCGTTTAAGAAACGAAGTGTAGACCGCATATGGCATGAGAAATGGGGGATTTTTACAATCGTTGTGCCTGTCACTTATTTCCTAATAGTTTCATAAATAAAAGTCTTAATGTTATTTTCGATGACGCACATTTTCTTTCTTCCTTTACTTTTTCTCTTTCGAAATAGTTTTGGTTTCCAATAAAATCCGCCGGTACAAATAGTTTGCCATAATACACAGAATGCTCACTCTAAATTAGGAATTTTCTCTAAATAGGATCCCTCTTTTAAAAGAATTTTATCAACTGGGTCTTTACAAATAATATAAAGGACCCAAACAAATTTGCGGATCGCGTACAAGTCGGACAAATCATTTTTCATACGGTGGTAAAGCCGGAGAAGTTGTTTTTGTCTTCCTGATCGAACGGGTGCATCTGATGACTGGTGAAGCCGCTGCCTTCAACTCCTCTGACATAATCCACTTTGGGTGTGTTTGCCTTATTAGCAGCAACAGCAGCACGACTACGTTTTGCAGAGTCTGCGAGCAGCAGTTTCTATCTCTTATTCCTTGTTATTAGTTTCTTCTACAGGCTGGACCATCTGCTGGGCTGCGATAGGGTTCTCTTCAACACTCTCGACAACGTTGACGGGTTTTCCCGTTGTTTGGAATCTATAACAGCTTCGGGTGCGGTTCCGACTACACATATCTCGTGTATTTCTTCATCAACAATGCCCATATCCTTAATCGCAGGGGCAGAATCTTTTGGTTTGCGAGTTTTCATGCGGAGATCCACACCTTTGACGATGGTGTAATCAGCTTTAGGTGTTCCTAGGGCAAAACTCATCGACGATCCCATTATCTCTAAATATACATCTGAAATTCATACAAGTGTTTATTATTTAAATTAGTCAAACAATTATGAAACAAAGAATTGATTTTAATTATTGCTTTATACAGACTTTAGTATAACTTAAGAAAAAAAAAAATAATAATACTCACCGGAGAAGAGGAGTAAAAAATGATGATGCTGTCCAACTGGCAGTGCTTTTACTTTAAATTGAAAAAAAGACTGTTACCGATTAAAGAACTCTCTTGGTCGTCGTAAGGACGACGAGTTGAACACCCAACGTTGATTTAACCAGATGAAAACAGAGCAATAAAAAAGACTTTTACTTGAATTAAGAGACGACGACATTTTAAAGTGTGGAAGACGAGACTAGACCTTTCTTGGACGGCTGATAATGGCGGTGAACCCAAAGTCCCAAACGGAATCCTGGTCAAACATAAACGATCCTGTCAATGTCTCGGAAATGATTCGCTGTTTTTTTTCCATCTTATATTCTCACTTGTTGAATTTCCCCAGAATCTTTGATCATGCATATATCGAATATTTTAGTGATGTCCCCAGTTTGGTACCGGCTGATCCATTCACAGACGCCGGTCGACCATTTGACGCAATCGACGGTTGGTGAACAGACGAGAACAAAAATCATCAGCGTTTTCTTTGCTGTCAACTTGCATCCCAACGTGAAGCCATCACGACTATTTACAACATGGCGTAGGACTGAAAACCTTTTTTTTTTAAATAAAACGTCAACGACTTCATGCGTTAGTTACTTATGGCGTACTCAAAAAAGTATATTATTTATACTTAATGTACAAGTACTGGGAAATAGAAGAGTGCTGGCGGCAGCGTTTTTCAAAAAAACTATTTAATCCCACCGACTTTCGGGGGTGAAAAGAAAAATGTTTAAGAGAAAAGTCCATTTCCGTTTTTTTTTAAAAGGGAAAACAACGTTGATTAAAAAAGAAAAATAATAATAATACATCAAAAGAATCTACCAGAAAAATAATGAAAACCGACTCGTTATTGTCACGGAAAAAGAATGAGAATAACGAGATAGGTTTGAATTCGTAAAATGTGATAAAATCGTCCTTTTGTTTTCTCATGCGTGGCCGCAGCTTTTTGTCTCGAGTGTTGAACAAGGATTTAACAGAGTGTATACACGACAATGACAGCCACAGCACAGAAGGCCGCCTATAGAGCCTTGGCTATCCTTAATAGTCACGTCTGCGACGTTCGTCTCCGACCAAGAATCCAACTAAATTCATTGTGGAATATAACCGGAGTATATAGTACGACTTAGGATGTTTTCTGCTCGACTGCAGTCACACACATATTTAAGGCGCTCTGAATGGGTACACGTTGTATATAGTGATGGCTGGGTCACGCGAGATTCACCAGCGCCTGAAATTCCCGTCACGAACAATTTCATCTTCCACATCAAAATCTAAAATTGGAAAAGCTGCGATATATAATAAATACAAGAAGAGCTGGTTAATGAAATATCCAGCCAAGCGTATGCTAGTCGCGTATAATGCGCTAATGCCCGAGCTGAGTTTGACATGAAAGAAATATAAGAAAAAAACAACACAGAAAAAGAATGTAAGATAAAATATATTTAAAAAAAAAAAAAAAAAAACTATTTAAGGAATAATATGAAGGATACACGTCACATGTCAAAGAATAACCCAGCATAAAAAATAATAGAAAATTATGTAAGCCGATGGACAATAAGGTAATCCTTTTTTGTTATCTATAGAACCAGTCCGTGCTGAAAAATGTTCTTTAAATGAAAAACCAAACAAAAAACAACTTCATCATTTGACGAGAGACTTTCGTTCGTTTATGCTGTATAAACGTGTGTTGGATGATGGGATAGACAACACGACACTATTGGGTTTATCGTCAATTTGGGACGCATTCAACTATAGAAAACAGCATCTCAGATGATGGAGATTATATTTATAAAATTATATTTTCTTCAATTTTTGACAGCCCCTACAGAATAATTTAAAATTGACGGGATCAAGACAACCAACTGGAGGAGAACTTGTGTGACGAAATTTCCGGCTTGTTGTCCTGTTTATAGTATGACTCGACAAAATGTCTCGATACGCAGATCAAAGACGTGCTTGCCGGAGTATACACATCACACACACAAATCGTGGGATTAAGAATTTAAGGGGCTTGCCGGTCCTCTGCTGTCCGTGCCAGCGGCTCCGCATCAGCTGTTGTTTTCAGCCATGGCGTGGGCTGTTGAGTGCGCGGCCGTGACAATTTGAGACCCCCCTTTTCTTTTCTCAGCACAGCCACGCCTGTCCGTCTCTTTTGAACGGAGCTATACGTGTCTGTTTTCCCGCCCCAGCACGCGCTTCCCGAGAAACGTTCCGGCCCATTCTCTACGCATCATTTATTCGTTGTCGTTTCCACCAGCCAGTAACGCACACAATACGAGATATAAGAGGGAGTGGCGAGATGGCCTATTTTTCTCTCAGATGTGTGTGCAATTGTGCATAGAGGAGGAGCGGAGAAATACATATAAGAGGAATATTAACATTTATAAATATATCCACTGGTTGTGTATCAATATGTATACCTCCATTCAACCCATCTCTTTCTATATTATAATACTGTATATACTATACTATATATATACAAAAAGATAATCAAATGATGTGTCGATGTTTTTGTATATACCACGCCAGTCCACGCCTGGGCATCTAGAGAGACTGGGCGGAATAGACGATTTCGTCATGTTGTTGGCCTTCCACCAAATTTCATTATAACAGTATGATGCATCACGACGACGCTGTGAAAGCGCAGCAGCGTTGGTGGCGTTCCACTATACACGACGGATGCTGCTGCAGGGAGGGAATTAATGAGATGATCCTCATTGCTTGGCAGCAGAAAGAGACAGTGTGAGTTATTCCCCATAGTCTGGGAGGCATATATAGGGCAACAGCGTACGACGACAACAAGGCAAATACATATAGCGATGTATCGAGCTGCTGTATTTTTCAGTTCATCCGTCATTTTCGATCGTTTTCGATTGAGACAGCAGCCAGCAGTAACGCACAGTCAAAATATATATATGCTACAGCAATACAACATAATACATGTATGCCATATTAAATTATTCAGTCAGCCATATATATATATATAAAAACAACTCTCTTGACATTAACTATACAGTTCAAAGTCGTGTGAAAAGAAGTTTGACAGTAATAATACCGTCTCCTTTAAGCAACGCAAGCCTTTGCTCTGCTCACACAGAGTGAGTGGAATATTATAAAAAAACTCTTGTCTACATGCCAAGTATTGGGGGTCCCGGAAGAGTGCCAGAGAGAGAGAGAGACACTCCCCATTAGGTAAAAGTTTCATCGACGCCCCTCCGCGCTGCCGCCTCAGCAGACTGCGTGGCTCGCTCTTTCGTCATTTCTTATACCAGCAGCATGCATCGCTATATATATATATAAAGCTCTTTGCTGTTGTGGCATCACTTCATGTGCTGTGTGTGTGTGTGTGTGTATACGTTTGCGTGTCTGCGTGAGCCAGGCTAAATAAACGAGCAGTTACTATCTATTCATGGGGTTATACGAGCGATTGAGCCCTGTCGAGTCCCACCAGGTTGCTGGCACTTTTGCCCCGCGCGTTTGCAAGCGATGATCACGAGCGCACGTGCACACGCAACTGCACACACACCTTGCAGCAGCTGCTGGCTGATACTAGCATACTACGCAGCAGTAAAGCATCATTGGCATCAGAGTGCGCCAAACCCAACATCAGGCGGTTGGTGTATATAATATAACCTCCTCGCCATTTCATTCTGTGCTGGGTGCGATAAAATCACTCACGCAACTGGTTCCAACTATTGGCCAGTTTCCAAACAAAATGTATATAAAACTCCACGTATACTCGAGCTACAAAAGCGCCCCCGTGCCCATCTGTGATGATTTCTTGACTTATTTTTGTTAAGTATTTGAAATGAGTTTTGAAAAAAGCTCTCCTTCGAACTCTTGGTAATCCATCAGCGGCAAAAGTTGAAAACTACGTAGTTAACAGGCACTGATGAACTTGCCCTATGTCTTCATTCTCTTCATATTTAAAGGAAAAAGAAAAATAAGAAAAACTCGAAAGGGCATCACGATTTTCAGTTTTCTTCCTCCACCAGATTGAATATTATAGGATATATGATACGTAGATATTTAGTTGCTGGCGTGAATAAGAGGACGCGCGTGATTCTGAACAAATTACTTCTATTCTCGATTCAGATTTTAACTTGAAAAGCTACCGAGTCGCGCGTGAGTATGTACACAAGTACATCGTACTTTAAATAAAAGAATAGTCTATTGATTAGGTTCAAAAACGAAATTGACTCGTTTTTCAACACACGTCTTTCCCTTTTCACAGCACAAAAAAGAGAGAAGGTTTATTATTGACTTCGTGCTTTGGCATCGATTCCGACGGATAATAGATGTATATATAATTTCCCTTTGAAGCATGCTACTTCTCGATTCGGATGTGATTTCTTCCAAGTGAAAAGCGTAGGATGATTGAACATGCAACCGAATCGAGTACAACTCTCTTCGTCTTTTGTCGGCAGAATGAAATAACTTCATAGTTTGAATAAAATAACCTATTATATCCTTCGGAGGATCGGGATAAAAAAAAAATGTAATCGGAAGAGAAACTCTGTTGCTCTGTTGTTCATCACTGAGTGAACACAAATGTCGATGATTTTAAAACCGTGTCGTGGACACTTTAAGGACTGGCCTTTCTTCTCAGGTGATTTTTCAAAAGCTTTTCTCACACCTGAAGAATGATGAGGCTCAGCCGAAGAGGCATATTTTAGGCCTAGACCCGATGAAATACAAAAGGTTTGAATACAGACTTTTTTTAGTTTCTCGTCTTTTAAGTCAAAACTAGGGTCAATGCAGCTGAGGGTTCATACATGTACAGTACCTTTCAGGAAAATGTGTCTGGCTGCAATATACAAAATGTTAGTTATTTTGCGCGTTAGATGTCTCCCTTAACCCTACCTTAAATTTCCAGCTTCGGTGTCTGTTCATGTAAAATGACATGTCTAGCAGACATATTTGTTACAGTGCATAATTGTTGGGTATTTGAATTTGGTCTTCTGTCTTTTATTTTACTTTTATGACGTTTCCTTAGCCTCAGATTTTAAAATAAGTCACCAACTTAAGACCAAGGGTATGTATGATATATCTTTAATTGTTACCATTGATCGTTTGTTGTAAAATTTCTTTTGTTAGATTTTTCATGCTTTTGCACGATTCATAAAAAATATTGAGGATTCTTGTGCATGATTGGAAGAAGGAACTATAATAAAAGGTAAGCATTGACTGTGTAATAAGTGTGATTAAATCTATATTGCATTACTTTAATTCAGTTCTTGGTATTGTTCTAGTGGGAATCTCGTAAAGAACCAAATGAAGAAAATTGGTAGTTTGATAGCCACCTTCATAGAAACTGCTGCAACATTACACCTTCCCCGAGTCCTTTGTTGAAAACTATCAACCATGATAATCCCTAACTGAAAATATCAACAGTTAAATTGAGTACTGTTGTTCAGAATCGCAAGGGTGATTAATGACAGGTAGGTTCAGTCTCGACTTTTCATAAAATGAAAAAAAAAAATGTTTAATGAAATGTTTTTATTTAGTCCAGAGTTTAAGAAAGACATTGAAAAGCAACTTGTGTAATTGGTAATTGATTACACGAAAACCTGCCATGAATATAACTGAACTTACGAATCAGCAATCTGCAGGTTTGCATTTGGTTTTAAACATTTCTTATTTCCTTACTCTTTAGCTCAATAATAATCTTATTTAACTAATTACATGCATCACTCCTAATCAATCTTTATTTATAGGTCACCGATTAAGTAAGGAGATGAGAAATTGATTTGTTTAGGATAACAACAATGTCCCATATGCAACTTGTATAGCCAATCTACCCAATGATATTGAAGTTAAGGATGTATCCAATTTATTTCATGGGCTATCGGTAAGGCTTATTACTCAAATAGTCCCACATATCTATTGATGTTTCATTTCCTTTATTTGCTGCCTAAATGTGTTCGACTACCAAGAGAAGTGAAGATGGTGGCAGACTAAAGGGCTTTGGTTATATACGGAGTTCCAGACTAGACAAGATTTGGTCGACGCTTTAACGATGAACGAGCTGGTAATCACGTCATTTTTATTAGTTGACCATGATTTTATCTCAATGTCCTTATACAGATGATCAAGAATCGCAAAATTCGAGTAGAAATTGCCAGCGGTGCAGATGGCGACCAAGAACAAGGAGCTGGCGGTATGGGCCGAGGTCGAAGCCGTCCATCTCGCAACGACGAAGAAAGGGAAGATCGTACTCCTTCCGACTGGCGTAATGCGCCAATGGAGGCACCTCCCCAATGCCAGGATCGTGGTGATGGTGGAGGGTTCAGAGGCGGCGATAAAGGAGGAGACAGGATGGAACGAGGTAAATTATTTATTGAAATCATTTTCATTTCAAAGCGAGTGTTTTCAATTATTCATTTTGAAAACAGAACCATCTGGAGAACGTTATTCGGCTTCCTTCAATCCCAGGGATCGTCCACCTGGCTCAGCTTTTTCATACGAGAGAAACTCATTCGGTCCGAGATGAGACGGACCTTTTAGTTCGTTCGGTGGTGGCTGAGATGGTCCCCCAAGCTCAGGTTTTTTGTAGTCGCGATAGAGAAGGTGGCTCATTTGGCGGACGTGATCGAGACAGTTCGTCATCGTTTGGAGGTCGAAACAGAGACAAAGGTGGTTCGTCTTTATTCAGTCACGGTCGTGACGGTCCTTCCTCGTTTGGTTAAGACAGAGAAGGTGGTGGTTCATCGTATGGACGTGATCGGGACGGTCCCTCATCTTTTGGCCATGATCGAGAAAGTCCATCTGTTAACGGTGATGAAATGAAGCGAAGTGAACGTCCAAGTGCTGGAGGTAATGTCGATAAATCAATCATTTAACCTCGTGAAATTGATTTTCAAACCAAAATTTGTTCTTCTTTTTTTGTTTATTACAACCGACCAAGGAAAGACCAAAGTTATCTCTGAAATCCCGAACTGTCCCAATAGAAGAAGGTAGCGCTCCCGTTGCTGAGATCCCAGCCGCTACTGCTGCTCCCATCAAACGGTCGGTTGCTACTACGGCTCTGCCAAGCTCTGTATCCATTTTTGGTGCAGCGAAACCTGTGGACACTGCGGCACGTGAACACACCATCGAAGAACGGATTAAGCAGAAACAAATGAAAGAAAAAGAACAGCCTCTCAGTGGACGTGTCACTGATCGTCAAGAGTAAAAAAACACAAACTTAAATTTTTAAATCAAAATTTTTTTCAAATTGTCTTTTTATTTTCAGTGATAGAAATCTACGCGATGGACTGAACAATTCCCTTCGGTTTCAATACTTCGTCCAATCTCCGTCAACGTCAATTACCATTTGCATCCTGGATCGCATAGAGTTCCCAAGAACACGCCAATAAGAAGGACGTTGACTGAGATGATTCCAGGTGCCCAACACCGAGTCCCACAGCTGATTGGCAGTTGAATGGTGTTGATCCTGTTCTCTCACCATTTCGCTCCACAAGTTCTCTATGGGGTTCATATCGGCCCCCTTTGGAGGCCAAGGGAGAAGCTCAAAGGAGACTCCTTCGTCTTCAAACCACTCCTGAACAGCAATACTCTCATGGATGGAAGACAGATCTTGGACGAATGGAATCCGCTCGTCCGTTCCGAATCTCGCCCAAGCTGTGGGCATGAGGATATCTTCGAGGATCTTTATATATTTTTGGGCCGTCAGTCAACCTTCAATACGAGTTATCGCACCGGCACCACTGCATGAAAACCAGGCCCAAACTGGAACTGATGTTCTTCCGGAACGCTTGATGGATTTTGTGTGCCCAGGCTGAAATCGAGTTCCATTCATTCGATACACGTATGAACGGCCACACTCTTGAGATCTATTTCCAATAATTTTATTTATGATTAATAATTTAAACATTAATTAAGTGGCAGATAATGATTAATAATGAATAATTGAGACAATAAAACTAACCCAAAAGATTTTTCATCACTAAAAATGACTTTGTCCCACCACTCTTGTGTTTTATTTACATAGGCCGTCGCGAATTCCAGGCGATTACGTTTGTGGGCATCAGTCAAGAATTCCTTTCTCGCGGCAACTCGTCCATGAATCCCGTGTGACTTTAATCGGCGAGATATCGTAGTTACATGGATTGGTAGCTCACACACATCTAAATATATTCATGGTAAATGAAAAAGGGAGACAGGATAAATTAGAATTTGTTTTCCAAACCTTTTAGTTCTTGAAGACTAGTAAGTGGCTTAGCTCGGACGGCCTGCAAGAGCATGTTGTCCTGAATACGGGTCGTTTTTCTGGCCCCACCAGATCCCACTTTTCGTTTTACGTCATTAGTGACTTGATATCTGTCGATCCATTTTTTCACGGTGTTGGTATGGCAGCCTATTTGCTGCGTAATATCCCTAACAGGAACGCGGGAGTTGTAAAGCCCAATTAGAGCCCCTTTTTCCTGTAGCGTCAACTTCATTCCTGGAGCTCGTTCTCGAAACATGGCTGCTCAACAAAGTATAGATATCTTCTGTTCTTTTTTTTGGAAAATGCAGTAAATTAAAAATTCTAAAAATTCCACACCTAATTTTGACAAGAAAGGGAATTCATCTTTTTCTAGCGCGTTTAGGAATGTTTCTAATAAGGATGGGATTGTCTAATGGGATGTCTAATCAAGTTGAATGCTTTTAGGTCAAGGTAAAACTTAAATATTACATGAACAAAGCTACAGCTGCCTAAAGGATCGATAGCCTAACAACAGGAAAAAAATCATAGATTTTTATGTGGCAATGATTCAAGGCCAACAAAGTATTTTTCTTTCAGAAACAATGATTTTAACCCTCCCTCCAACCTATAGAACACTCTAGACAATTTCGCTGTAGGCGAAATTTTCGTTCACATGTTATGCACCGCAATTTTCAAAGCGATTACGAGTCAGTTGCATAATTTTTCTCTCTACGAATCATGGCAAGTGCATTAAAATGCTGGGAACAAGAAAAAAAAACTGAGATTTGCAACAGAAAATGAATTTAATTCATGGAATAATGTGATTTTTGCGGACATCACAACTTTCAGGTAAAAGTTTTATTCGGTTTTATTTCACATTTTTAGTTACTAAATTTGTGTTATTGTCAATGTAAAATAATTTTCATCTATTGTATTAAAGACTTGACCGGTTTGGGCTTGTTTCCCAGCGATATGCCCCAGCAAACACCATTAAAGGATCTGTTCGGGTCTGGGCATGGTTTAATTTTAATTTCAATGACTCTAATACATTGGAATATTCAGTCCGACAAATTAACGGAATGTCAGAGGCGGATTTGCTAGAAGTTGTCGACGACGAGTTAATTCCACAAGCCTCCGCACGCTTTGGAAAAGAACCAGTTACATTTATCGAGGATTTACCAGCTGTTGCAATCCCGACAACAGTTTATGAATGGTTTGAGGACTACCGCATTGATCAGTGGCCCCCAAATTCACGTTTGCTTTCCCCGTTCTCATCTATTTGGTCGTCCGTCGAAAGAATTATCAACAACCAACAGCAGCGAGAAAAGCCAAGCAACATTGACGATGTTTGGGAATCCATAGACTTCATATGGGGAGCTCAAGCTAAAAATCCTGAATATTGGCGTCAATTGATTGTTGACCTCAAAAAGAAAATTACTTTAATGGTGCAAAAAGCGTGAAAACCTCAAAACCAAAATGTTTTTGGTATGACAAACGACTATTTTCATGCTGACTATTCGATGTGCAAAACTGAATATAAATTCATTTCTTAAATTGCCGTTTTAAGACGTTTATTGGAATTTTCATTTTAAATAATATTAAAAATTTATGGCTTCACGTAAGTATAAGTATAACGCGAGTAGAGATTTCTGAAGGAAACGCATGGCATGATTGGGGTTGATATCATTGATTTGGCAAAAACGATCGACATTTGGCATTGTGCATTATTTAAATACAAATTGACCTTCATCCTTGTTTTGTGTAGAACTGCTAATTGTTCATACAACATCTCTTTTATATACTCAGTTTACGGCAGCCGCTTGGCTGGAAGACTGATGGGTTTAGGAGGAAACAATCTAAAGAATTGATCTGAGAGCTATGGAGAGTGAGTGAGCTGCCGTGTTGTATGAGATCAGAGTAAGCGATGTTGGCCTGTTGGATGACCTACACCACACAACTCCTTTTGATATGCTGTTGCATCCGGAACACTAGGGAAAACATTTATGCTAGAGGTTATTGTATGAATCCAGATTTTCTGGGTATTACAGGTGCTTTACATCACGATAAACTATAATGGTAAAACTATTCGTCACTGGTAAGCGTTGGTCTAATATCTTAACAAGTCAAGAAGAATAAAATCAGAAGGCAATATTTCTCAGATAATGCAGAATGCAGACAAACATTATGCAATGCATTATATATATATATATAGGAAGAATATGGATTGCTGAAATGGCTTAAAGTCGTTCAGTATGGCAATTCGAGATTTTCAGTTTTTAACTTTTCACGTGTCGTAGAGCTCCTTATCAGTGATGTCACACATTCCGACGAAGTAGTAATTTCTAAGATGAACAGTTCCTCGTTTCAATAATGTTTGAGCATGTCGTCGTCAATTTTAGCCAAAGTCCTGAATTTCAAGAAATAAAAAATCCATTCAACATATTAAACGAATAAACATATTTGAAGATGAAAAATATAACTAGTTAAATAAGATTACTTTTGAACAAAAATCCTAAATTGAACCGTTGATGGTTTCAGTTAAGAATTATCATGGTTGATAGTTTTCAACAACACACTCGGGGAAGGTTTAGTGTTACAGAAGTTTCTATGAAGGTGGCTGTCAAATTAGCATTTTTTTCTTCATTAGCTGCTTTACGAGATTTTCACTAGAAAAATATCATGAACTGGATTAGAGTAATGCAATAAAGATTTTATTGACACTTATTTCACAGTCAATGCTTACCTTTTATAATAACTTCTTCAAATTATGCACAAGAATCCTCAATGTTCGTTATGAATCGTGCAAAATCATGAAAACCTAACATATGTAATATTACAACAAGCGATTATTGCTAACAATTGAAGATTTCATACACACCTTGGTCTTTATAGTTGGTGAATTTTATAAAAATCTGGGGCTGAAGAAACGTCACAAAACTTAAAAAAAAAAACAGAAGACAAAATACAAACAACAACAAACAACAATACACTGTAACAATAATGCCTGCTAGACATGTCATTTTACATGAACAGACAGCGAAGCTGGAAATATAGGGTAGGGTATAGAGAGACATCTAACGCTTAAAATAACTAACTTTTCGTAAATGGTGGCCAGACACATTTTCTTGAAAGGTACTGTACAGGGTAGTCTGTGTAGAATCGCAAATGGTCGGTCGATCAAAGGCGGAGATGGTTGACCGAGATATACATGAATCGTGTATATAGACGTGTATATAGATGAGCTCCTCCTCTCTTTGTCGCTTTGTCGGAGGGTTTGGAAGGAAACCTTTTTTTTCTTCTTTTGACCATCGCGTACTATACCTTCAACTTTTCTTCGAGTCTTGTCCAACTATAGACTCTACAGTTTTTTTATTTTTTAACATTTTAAATAAATAATCTGCACACCTTTCCCTCCTTTATTTTATCCGACACGCATACTAACAAGCACAAATGTTTTCTTCATTTTTGTCTGTATAGGCCTATATACTAGCGTCATTGATATCCCTAGAGCATGTACTAATGCATCTGGTTTACACTATTCTTTTTTTCCCTGTCATTGCGTTGTTATTTCAGTTGGATTTCCCTTTAGCTCGTCTGTCGAGCGCGAATGCAGGTGTGACTCGACAATTATAAAGCCTCGGTAGCCGCACTCTCATTCCTGGAGGGTCCTCGAAGCTAGTTGAGGGTCGCTTCGGAGTATCTTTCGAAGCATTATAATGCTTCAAAGGCTTCGATGGATATAGTTCGATTATCGAAGACTTGCTTCGAATTCGGTGACCCCACATAGTTCGAAATCATCGAATATCCTGTTCGAGTTATGGACGTCATCGAAGGCCATCTCTCGGAGACGTAGCATGACTACTAAGTACTAAGAATTGGAATACAGTCGTCAAAGATATAAGGCCACCGAAGGCTTATCGTCTGCTGCTGTCAATGACTTATGTCGAATTAACTGTTACGTCAAAGATCTTTTCATCGTTCAACCAGACTCTCATCGTTCTGCTGTCTTCCATATTCTTTCAGTAATTTACACGTTAATTTGTTATTTATTGAAGTTCTAGCATAACTGACTTGTTTTGTTTAATTCAAGAATGGATTACTCTGAAGAGTTTTCCCACATTTCAAAATGCTCTCCACCTGAGCTGAGTGAACATCTTGCATCCAAAGGATTTGATAATTCCACTTGCTGCAAGCTGACAGGTAGTATGTTTTAACGTTATCCTTGGTATCATCTATATAGCTTGCCATTGCTTTAGTCATAAGTTAGATAAGTCAGTTAGATATGTCCTTTCCCTATTTACAATGGCTCGTACAAACTTTAAGTGCTTCAGTTGTTCACAAATTGTTGTAGGTAACTTCCAGTTTAACAAAGCAACTGCGTCATGTGCATGCCATGAAAACTAGTAGCACCTCCCAAGCTCACTTGGTGTGTGCTTAATTGATCGTAAAGATTTTCACCTTTGTAGCTGTGTTGATCCATTAATTATGAAAAATAGGACGAACTATGAAAATGCTGTTAAAGAATCTGCTTTATGTACAGCAAATTCTCATCAAACAGGAGTCATTAAATCTTGCCTTTTAAACCTTTACAAGTATTTTCATATTTCGGAAAATCTTATCTTAGATGCTATGCATGACTTTTTGGAAGGTGTGCCTTTTATGATTAAACTTTTGTTGAAAGAACTAATATCTCTTCCAGGATTTATACCAGAGTTATAGCTTATAATAATCATCTATAACTCTGATTTATACGTAGAATTTATAGCTTTCTTTTTCCAATCCGCAAATATGACAACACTGTTTTATACGAAGCCAAGCGTCACCAAGCCCAATACAGTGAGTGATGGATATTTACATTAAGTTACGTTTCCTTGTGTTTTGGTCAATGAATAAAGGAATAATTTCAGAAGAGAAAGAGAAACAACTCTATAAGTTAATTGAAATGTTCGAAAAATTTGCTGTGTCATACTTTTCTTTCTCACCTCACGTATAAAAAGTGTTGTTGTCAGTGTTGTCGTCAGTTTTTTGTTGTCAGCTAGTGAAATTACAGCCATAGACAAGTAATAATGTGGTTTCAATTATTCATTTATTGTTGTTTAATTGTTTGTGTTTATTGATTATAGTTGGATTGCTGGCAGCAGCCCTAGTTATCTTGGAGGTTTGATCTGTGTCAAGTGAAACCGATGTGATCTATGCAAGAAAGTCTCCCATTCAATTTGGTAATATTCTAATTTAAATGTTCTGTTGTTCTAAGCCATTAATTGGTCTTAAACTTTATATTACAGGTTTTATATGCCATGGAGTTTCATATATTATAATATGAAGTCCAGTCAAGTCCAGTCAAGTCCGGTCAAGTCCAGTCAAGTGAAACCGATGTGCTTCTATGCAAGAAAGTCAGCTAGTGAAATTACAGATAGACAACAAGTAATAATGTTGTTTCAATTATTCATTTATATTGTTGTCTAATTGTTTGTGTTTATTGATTATAGTTGGATTGCTGGCAGCAGCCCTGGTTATATCTTGGAGGTTTGATCTGTGTCAAGTGAAACCGATGTGCTTCTATGCAAGAAAGTCTCCCATTCAATTTGGTAATATTCTAATTTAAATTTTCTGTTCTTCTAAGCCATTAATTGGTCTTATACTTTATATTACAGGTTTTATGCCATGGAGTTTCATTTTTAAATATGAAGTCCAGTCAAGTCCGGTCAAGTCCAGTCAAGTGCAACCGATGTGCTTCTATATGCAAGAAAGTCAGCTATTAGTGGATTTACAGCCATAGACAACAAGTAATAATGTTGTTTCAATTATTTATTTATTGTTGTGTAATTGTTTGTGTTTATTGATTATAGTTGGATTGCCGGCAGCAGCCCTGGTTATATCTTGGAGGTTTGATTTGTGTCAAGTGAAACCGATGTGCTTCTATGCAAGAAAGTCTCCCATTCAATTTGGTAATATTCTAATTTAAATGTTTTGTTGTTCTAAGCCATTAATTGGTCTGTCTTATACTTTATATTACAGGTTTCATGCCATGGCTTCAAACCTGCTGATGTTGGAGTTTTCTGGACAGATACTTTATACTTTGTACTTTAAAATTTTAATGTTCATTGTATTTCGACCTATTATGCCAAAATTTATTCTAGTTAAGTTTATTGTTTGTACAACTTCTTATTTGTCAAATATACAATTGAATTGAGCGAACCATTGGTGTTTTGGTGTATTTTTTAAATATTGAACAGAATTTTATTTGGGGATTTCCTGTGTAAATAAGGCCTGAGCTATGGGCAGCTGGTGAAATCGGTCTTTCGTAGACCCGTCTACGAGTAACCTTATGTGGGTACTCGAAGGAGGTATTCGAACGGATTCGAACGGATCCTTCGAAGGCTCGTAGATGGATACTCGAACAAGCATCCTCGAGCTTCGAAGCATAACCCCTTCGAATTCGAGGCACTCTTCATTTCGCTACGAGTTCGGAGTACCTTCGAAGCACCCAGAAGAATGAGAGTGCGCGTGACTCAGCAATCAATCGACACCTAAACCAGTCTTACAATAAACAATACGACTGGGTCGACCAATATTATTCCCTGTTACAATTCCTTACGGCGGGATTGGAAACATACATCGACATCTCGATTCTTTGCGTACGTGAAAACATCCCTCTCCTAGCTTTTGATATTTCCGTTCTGCTTGTAATTGCTATCGGAATAAGAAAATGATTGCAATAACAATCTCGTCTAATGCTTATACGCCTACGAGGGAAATAAGAATATAAAGACATTTTCGATTTAAATAAATCGCTTTTGAAAATTCTGACCGTTAAACCGTTTTATCCGATTTATCTCCTTTATTATCATTTTTATTTACGCACTTATTTTGCGTCTTTGTATTGATGTACGTGATTCACATACTTGATTCACAACAAAGAGAAAATTTATTTAGTTGACGGATGTATGTTTGGAGAAACGCAAGGAAACGGGTGACCTCGCGGAAAAACACAGAATTTTCAAATTATATCGGCCATCATTCAAATTTTTGCGAAATGATAACAACGACATACGGAATTTCCAACGTGGCTACGTTCAACGTCTTTCCATTAGCACCCAAATTTCCCGTAGGGATGCTGTACAACTTGGGCATACGTGAGGAAAGTTGCATTGCATTTTTTTCCCGTAGGGATTCTGTATAACTTGGGAATACGTGAGGAAAATTGCTATTTCTTACCAATAGATGGCGATCTTCTTTCCAATAGATGGCGTTCGGATAGTGGTTATCTTACCAATAGATGGCGTTGGATTTTTTAAATTTGTTTTTTTTTCAACCTGGTCTCTGTTGGCGCGCCAGAACATGACGGCCTTCGCTTCGCTCTGGCACGCCAGAGCATGACGTCAAACATTTCTTGCATTTTCCTCTCGCAAAGCAGAGCCATGAAAGGGGAGGTCGATCAACTCCATAGGAAAAAGTCCATAAGGCAACGGCACAGAGATTGCTACGACGACGGTGCTGCCTCCTGTGGGTGTGTGGTGAACTGCTACGGTTTTACAGGATATAGCTGCCGGGAAATTCAAAAAGGCGTTTTAGATTGGCACACTAAGTGTTTTGTGACTAATCTTTTTAAGTTTTCTGCTCATGCTCATGCATAATCAATTACAGTAATTAAGTTAATGTATTTTATGAAATTAAATGTTTTTTAATGAATAGACAAGCAATAAAAATACCACCAAAGCATATCCCAATGTTACAACACAAGTAGACACTTTTATACGTTTTGTTATGTTTTGTTTTCTTCTTATTTTTTATTTTTTTTTCTTTATCGGCCATTGTCTCCGCCCTCATCCATTCCATTCATTAGACTTTAATCTATCCCGCGGAATGAATAATAAATATTTAGTTAATCCGTTCTTTACCTCCGAGGTAAAAACTACAAGGAGAAGAAGAAGTAGTCTACCACCTACATTCGATAAACCTTCTCCGTTGGCTCTTGCCAAGAAAATAAAATTAAATGGAAATCTCAATAAACTACAAATGATTTTTCTATCCAACTGCAAAATATCTTCTTTAAATAGATCAAAAAATAAGGAAATGTGTTATTCTAGAGGATTGTACATTTCAAAATAGTTTATCTCAAAATAAACCAAGTTAACCTATTGATAAAATAAGTTGTTACTTTGAAGTCCCGTATATAAGAAACTACAAATGATTTTTCTATCCAACTGCAAATATCTTCTTTAAATAGCTCAAAAAATAAGGAAATGTGTTATTCTAGAGGATTGTACATTTCAACATAGTTTATCTCAAAATAAACCAAGTTAACCCAATGAAAAACTTATTTGTTACTTTGAAGTCCCGTATATAAGAAACTACAAATGATTTTTCTATCCAACTGCAAAATATCTTCTTTAAATAGCTCAAAAAATAAGGAAATGTGTTATTCTAGAGGATTGTACATTTCAAAATAGTTTATCTCAAAATAAACCAAGTTAACCTATTGATAAAATAAGTTGTTACTTTGAAGTCCCGTATATTAGAAACTACAAATGATTTTTCTATCCAACTGCAAAATATCTTCTTTAAATAGCTCAAAAAATAAGGAAATGTGTTATTCTAGAGGATTGTACATTTCAAAATAGTTTATCTCAAAATAAACCAAGTTAACCTATTGATAAAATAAGTTGTTACTTTGAAGTCCCGTATATAAGAAACTACAAATGATTTTTCTATCCAACTGCAAAATATCTTCTTTAAATAGCTCAAAAAATAAGGAAATGTGTTATTCTAGAGGATTGTACATTTCAAAATAGTTTATCTCAAAATAAACCAAGTTAACCTATTGATAAAATAAGTTGTTACTTTGAAGTCCCGTATATAAGAAACTACAAATGATTTTTCTATCCAACTGCAAAATATCTTCTTTAAATAGCTCAAAAAATAAGGAAATGTGTTATTCTAGAGGATTGTACATTTCAACATAGTTTATCTCAAAATAAACCAAGTTAACCCAATGAAAAACTTATTTGTTACTTTGAAGTCCCGTATATTAGAAACTACAAATGATTTTTCTATCCAACTGCAAAATATCTTCTTTAAATAGCTCAAAAAATAAGGAAATGTGTTATTCTAGAGGATTGTACATTTCAAAATAGTTTATTTCAAAATAAACCAAGTTAACCTATTGATAAAATAAGTTGTTACTTTGAAGTCCCGTATATAAGAAACTACAAATGATTTTTCTATCCAACTGCAAAATATCTTCTTTAAATATCTCAAAAAATAAGGAAATGTGTTATTCTAGAGGATTGTACATTTCAAAATAGTTTATCTCAAAATAAACCAAGTTAACCTATTGATAAAATAAGTTGTTACTTTGAAGTCCCGTATATAAGAAACTACAAATGATTTTTCTATCCAACTGCAAAATATCTTCTTTAAATAGCTCAAAAAATAAGGAAATGTGTTATTCTAGAGGATTGTACATTTCAACATAGTTTATCTCAAAATAAACCAAGTTAACCCAATGAAAAACTTATTTGTTACTTTGAAGTCCCATATATAAGAAACTAATGTATATAAGAAACTACAAATGATTTTTCTATCCAACTGCAAAATATCTTCTTCAAATAGCTCAAAAAATAAGGAAATGTGTTATTCTAGAGGATTGTACATTTCAAAATAGTTTATTTCAAAATAAACCAAGTTAACCTATTGATAAAAAAAGTTGTTACTTTGAAGTCCCGTATATAAGAAACTACAAATGATTTTTCTATCCAACTGCAAAATATCTTCTTTAAATAGCTCAAAAAATAAGGAAATGTGTTATTCTAGAGGATTGTACATTTCAAAATAGTTTATCTCAAAATAAACCAAGTTAACCTATTGATAAAATAAGTTGTTACTTTGAAGTCCCGTATATAAGAAACTACAAATGATTTTTCTATCCAACTGCAAAATATCTTCTTTAAATAGCTCAAAAAATAAGGAAATGTGTTATTCTAGAGGATTGTACATTTCAAAATAGTTTATCTCAAAATAAACCAAGTTAACCTATTGATAAAATAAGTTGTTACTTTGAAGTCCCGTATATAAGAAACTACAAATGATTTTTCTATCCAACTGCAAAATATCTTCTTTAAATAGCTCAAAAAATAAGGAAATGTGTTATTCTAGAGGATTGTACATTTCAACATAGTTTATCTCAAAATAAACCAAGTTAACCCAATGAAAAACTTATTTGTTACTTTGAAGTCCCGTATATTAGAAACTACAAATGATTTTTCTATTCAACTGCAAAATATCTTCTTTAAATAGCTCAAAAAATAAGGAAATGTGTTATTCTAGAGGATTGTACATTTCAAAATAGTTTATCTCAAAATAAACCAAGTTAACCCAATGAAAAACTTATTTGTTACTTTGAAGTCCCGTATATAAGAAACTACAAATGATTTTTTTATCCAACTGCAAAATATCTTCTTTAAATAGCTCAAAAAATAAGGAAATGTGTTATTCTAGAGGATTGCACATTTCAAAATAGTTTATCTCAAAATAAACCAAGATAAAATAAGTTGTTACTTTGAAGTCCCGTATATAAGAAACAACAAATGATTTTTCTATCCAACTGCAAAATATCTTCTTTAAATAGCTCAAAAAATAAGGAAATGTGTTATTCTAGAGGATTGTACATTTCAAAATAGTTTATCTCAAAATAAACCAAGTTAACCCAATGAAAAACTTATTTGTTACTTTGAAGTCCCGTATATAAGAAACTACAAATGATTTTTCTATCCAACTGCAAAATATCTTCTTTAAATAGCTCAAAAAATAAGGAAATGTGTTATTCTAGAGGATTGTACATTTCAAAATAGTTTATCTCAAAATAAACCAAGTTAACCTATTGATAAAATAAGTTGTTACTTTGAAGTCCCGTATATAGAGTGGTTCGAGGTTGCCATCTTGGCATGGTAATTCTGAACACGTAGTGCAGCCACAACTGAAAAGCATTGGCATTTGTATAGAAAGAGTGCAAGCCATGAAGGAGGAATGAAGGAGGCGTAACTATGATTGAGGCAAAACCAACATCGCCCCAAACATTTCCTCGAGTTGTGCCTCCTCCATTCCTCCTTTATGGCTTGCACTCTTTCTATACAAATGCCAATGCTTTTCAGTTGTGGCTGCATTACGTGTTCAGAAATACCATGCCAAGATGGCAACCTCGAACCACTCTATAAGAAACTACAAATGATTTTTCTATCCAACTGCAAAATATCTTCTTTAAATAGCTCAAAAAATTAGGAAATGTGTTATTCTAGAGGATTGTACATTTCAAAATGGTTTATCTCAAAATAAACCAAGTTAACCTATTGATAAAATAAGTTGTTACTTTGAAGTCCCGTATATAAGAAACTACAAATGATTTTTCTATCCAACTGCAAAATATCTTCTTTAAATAGCTCAAAAAATAAGGAAATGTGTTATTCTAGAGGATTGTACATTTCAAAATAGTTTATCTCAAAATAAACCAAGTTAACCTATTGATAAAATAAGTTGTTACTTTGAAGTCCCGTATATTAGAAACTACAAATGATTTTTCTATCCAACTGCAAAATATCTTCTTTAAATAGCTCAAAAAATAAGGAAATGTGTTATTCTAGAGGATTGTACATTTCAAAATAGTTTATCTCAAAATAAACCAAGTTAACCTATTAATAAAATAAGTTGTTACTTTGAAGTCCCGTATATTAGAAACTACAAATGATTTTTCTATCCAACTGCAAAATATCTTCTTTAAATAGCTCAAAAAATAAGGAAATGTGTTATTCTACAGGATTGTACATTTCAACATAGTTTATCTCAAAATAAACCAAGTTAACCCAATGAAAAACTTATTTGTTACTTTGAAGTCCCGTATATAAGAAACTACAAATGATTTTTCTATCCAACTGCAAAATATCTTCTTCAAATAGCTCAAAAAATAAGGAAATGTGTTATTCTAGAGGATTGTACATTTCAAAATAGTTTATTTCAAAATAAACCAAGTTAACCTATTGATAAAAAAAGTTGTTACTTTGAAGTCCCGTATATAAGAAACTACAAATGATTTTTCTATCCAACTGCAAAATATCTTCTTTAAATAGCTCAAAAAATAAGGAAATGTGTTATTCTAGAGGATTGTACATTTCAAAATAGTTTATCTCAAAATAAACCAAGTTAACCTATTGATAAAATAAGTTGTTACTTTGAAGTCCCGTATATAAGAAACTACAAATGATTTTTCTATCCAACTGCAAAATATCTTCTTTAAATAGCTCAAAAAATAAGGAAATGTGTTATTCTAGAGGATTGTACATTTCAAAATAGTTTATCTCAAAATAAACCAAGTTAACCTATTGATAAAATAAGTTGTTACTTTGAAGTCCCGTATATAAGAAACTACAAATGATTTTTCTATCCAACTGCAAAATATCTTCTTTAAATAGCTCAAAAAATAAGGAAATGTGTTATTCTAGAGGATTGTACATTTCAACATAGTTTATCTCAAAATAAACCAAGTTAACCCAATGAAAAACTTATTTGTTACTTTGAAGTCCCGTATATTAGAAACTACAAATGATTTTTCTATCCAACTGCAAAATATCTTCTTTAAATAGCTCAAAAAATAAGGAAATGTGTTATTCTAGAGGATTGTACATTTCAAAATAGTTTATCTCAAAATAAACCAAGTTAACCCAATGAAAAACTTATTTGTTACTTTGAAGTCCCGTACATAAGAAACTACAAATGATTTTTTTATCCAACTGCAAAATATCTTCTTTAAATAGCTCAAAAAATAAGGAAATGTGTTATTCTAGAGGATTGCACATTTCAAAATAGTTTATCTCAAAATAAACCAAGATAAAATAAGTTGTTACTTTGAAGTCCCGTATATAAGAAACAACAAATGATTTTTCTATCCAACTGCAAAATATCTTCTTTAAATAGCTCAAAAAATAAGGAAATGTGTTATTCTAGAGGATTGTACATTTCAAAATAGTTTATCTCAAAATAAACCAAGTTAACCCAATGAAAAACTTATTTGTTACTTTGAAGTCCCGTATATAAGAAACTACAAATGATTTTTCTATCCAACTGCAAAATATCTTCTTTAAATAGCTCAAAAAATAAGGAAATGTGTTATTCTAGAGGATTGTACATTTCAAAATAGTTTATCTCAAAATAAACCAAGTTAACCTATTGATAAAATAAGTTGTTACTTTGAAGTCCCGTATATAGAGTGGTTCGAGGTTGCCATCTTGGCATGGTAATTCTGAACACGTAGTGCAGCCACAACTGAAAAGCATTGGCATTTGTATAGAAAGAGTGCAAGCCATGAAGGAGGAATGAAGGAGGCGTAACTATGATTGAGGCAAAACCAACATCGCCCCAAACATTTCCTCGAGTTGTGCCTCCTCCATTCCTCCTTTATGGCTTGCACTCTTTCTATACAAATGCCAATGCTTTTCAGTTGTGGCTGCATTACGTGTTCAGAAATACCATGCCAAGATGGCAACCTCGAACCACTCTATAAGAAACTACAAATGATTTTTCTATCCAACTGCAAAATATCTTCTTTAAATAGCTCAAAAAATTAGGAAATGTGTTATTCTAGAGGATTGTACATTTCAAAATGGTTTATCTCAAAATAAACCAAGTTAACCTATTGATAAAATAAGTTGTTACTTTGAAGTCCCGTATATAAGAAACTACAAATGATTTTTCTATCCAACTGCAAAATATCTTCTTTAAATAGCTCAAAAAATAAGGAAATGTGTTATTCTAGAGGATTGTACATTTCAAAATAGTTTATCTCAAAATAAACCAAGTTAACCTATTGATAAAATAAGTTGTTACTTTGAAGTCCCGTATATTAGAAACTACAAATGATTTTTCTATCCAACTGCAAAATATCTTCTTTAAATAGCTCAAAAAATAAGGAAATGTGTTATTCTAGAGGATTGTACATTTCAAAATAGTTTATCTCAAAATAAACCAAGTTAACCTATTGATAAAATAAGTTGTTACTTTGAAGTCCCGTACATAAGAAACTACAAATGATTTTTCTATCCAACTGCAAAATATCTTCTTTAAATAGTTTAAAAAATAAGGAAATGTGTTATTCTAGAGGATTGTACATTTCAAAATAGTTTATCTCAAAATAAACCAAGTTAACCTATTGATAAAATAAGTTGTTACTTTGAAGTCCCGTATATAAGAAACTACAAATGATTTTTCTATCCAACTGCAAAATATCTTCTTTAAATAGCTCAAAAAATAAGGAAATGTGTTATTCTAGAGGATTGTACATTTCAAAATAGTTTATCTCAAAATAAACCAAGTTAACCTATTGATAAAATAAGTTGTTACTTTGAAGTCCCGTATATAAGAAACTACAAATGATTTTTCTATCCAACTGCAAAATATCTTCTTTAAATAGCTCAAAAAATAAGGAAATGTGTTATTCTAGAGGATTGTACATTTCAACATAGTTTATCTCAAAATAAACCAAGTTAACCCAATGAAAAACTTATTTGTTACTTTGAAGTCCCGTATATAAGAAACTACAAATGATTTTTCTATCCAACTGCAAAATATCTTCTTTAAATAGCTCAAAAAATAAGGAAATGTGTTATTCTAGAGGATTGTACATTTCAAAATAGTTTATCTCAAAATAAACCAAGTTAACCCAATGAAAAACTTATTTGTTACTTTGAAGTCCCGTATATAAGAAACTACAAATGATTTTTCTATCCAACTGCAAAATATCTTCTTTAAATAGCTCAAAAAATAAGGAAATGTGTTATTCTAGAGGATTGTACATTTCAAAACAGTTTATCTCAAAATAAACCAAGTTAACCTATTGATAAAATAAGTTGTTACTTTGAAGTCCCGTATATAAGAAACTAAAAAATGATTTTTCTATCCAACTGCAAAATATCTTCTTTAAATAGCTCAAAAAATAAGGAAATGTGTTATTCTAGAGGATTGTACATTTCAACATAGTTTATCTCAAAATAAACCAAGTTAACCCAATGAAAAACTTATTTGTTACTTTGAAGTCCCGTATATAAGAAACTACAAATGATTTTTCTATCCAACTGCAAAATATCTTCTTTAAATAGCTCAAAAAATAAGGAAATGTGTTATTCTAGAGGATTGTACATTTCAAAATAGTTTATTTCAAAATAAACCAAGTTACCCTATTGATAAAATAAGTTGTTACTTTGAAGTCCCGTATATAAGAAACTACAAATGATTTTTCTATCCAACTGCAAAATATCTTCTTTAAATAGCTCAAAAAATAAGGAAATGTGTTATTCTAGAGGATTGTACATTTCAACATAGTTTATCTCAAAATAAACCAAGTTAACCCAATGAAAACTTATTTGTTACTTTGAAGTCCCGTATATAAGAAACTACAAATGATTTTTCTATCCAACTGCAAAATATCTTCTTTAAATAGCTCAAAAAATAAGGAAATGTGTTATTCTAGAGGATTGTACATTTCAACATAGTTTATCTCAAAATAAACCAAGTTAAACCAATGAAAAACTTATTTGTTACTTTGAAGTCCCGTATATAAGAAACTACAAATGATTTTTCTATCCAACTGCAAAATATCTTCTTTAAATAGCTCAAAAAATAAGGAAATGTGTTATTCTAGAGGATTGTACATTTCAAAATAGTTTATCTCAAAATAAACCAAGTTAACCTATTGATAAAATAAGTTGTTACTTTGAAGTCCCGTATATAAGAAACTACAAATGATTTTTCTATCCAACTGCAAAATATCTTCTTTAAATAGATCAAAAAATAAGGAAATGTGTTATTCTAGAGGATTGTACATTTCAAAATAGTTTATCTCAAAATAAACCAAGTTAACCTATTGATAAAATAAGTTGTTACTTTGAAGTCCCGTATATAAGAAACTACAAATGATTTTTCTATCCAACTGCAAAATATCTTCTTTAAATAGCTCAAAAAATAAGGAAATGTGTTATTCTAGAGGATTGTACATTTCAAAATAGTTTATCTCAAAATAAACCAAGTTAACCTATTGATAAAATAAGTTGTTACTTTGAAGTCCCGTATATAAGAAACTACAAATGATTTTTCTATCCAACTGCAAAATATCTTCTTTAAATAGCTCAAAAAATAAGGAAATGTGTTATTCTAGAGGATTGTACATTTCAAAATAGTTTATCTCAAAATAAACCAAGTTAACCTATTGATAAAATAAGTTGTTACTTTGAAGTCCCGTATATAAGAAACTACAAATGATTTTTCTATCCAACTGCAAAATATCTTCTTTAAATAGCTCAAAAAATAAGGAAATGTGTTATTCTAGAGGATTGTACATTTCAAAATAGTTTATCTCAAAATAAACCAAGTTAACCTATTGATAAAATAAGTTGTTACTTTGAAGTCCCGTATATAAGAAACTACAAATGATTTTTCTATCCAACTGCAAAATATCTTCTTTAAATAGCTCAAAAAATAAGGAAATGTGTTATTCTAGAGGATTGTACATTTCAAAATAGTTTATCTCAAAATAAACCAAGTTAACCTATTGATAAAATAAGTTGTTACTTTGAAGTCCCGTATATAAGAAACTACAAATGATTTTTCTATCCAACTGCAAAATATCTTCTTTAAATAGCTCAAAAAATAAGGAAATGTGTTATTCTAGAGGATTGTACATTTCAAAATAGTTTATCTCAAAATAAACCAAGTTAACCCAATGAAAAACTTATTTGTTACTTTGAAGTCCCGTATATAAGAAACTACAAATGATTTTTCTATCCAACTGCAAAATATCTTCTTTAAATAGCTCAAAAAATAAGGAAATGTGTTATTCTAGAGGATTGTACATTTCAAAACAGTTTATCTCAAAATAAACCAAGTTAACCTATTGATAAAATAAGTTGTTACTTTGAAGTCCCGTATATAAGAAACTAAAAAATGATTTTTCTATCCAACTGCAAAATATCTTCTTTAAATAGCTCAAAAAATAAGGAAATGTGTTATTCTAGAGGATTGTACATTTCAACATAGTTTATCTCAAAATAAACCAAGTTAACCCAATGAAAAACTTATTTGTTACTTTGAAGTCCCGTATATAAGAAACTACAAATGATTTTTCTATCCAACTGCAAAATATCTTCTTTAAATAGCTCAAAAAATAAGGAAATGTGTTATTCTAGAGGATTGTACATTTCAAAATAGTTTATTTCAAAATAAACCAAGTTACCCTATTGATAAAATAAGTTGTTACTTTGAAGTCCCGTATATAAGAAACTACAAATGATTTTTCTATCCAACTGCAAAATATCTTCTTTAAATAGCTCAAAAAATAAGGAAATGTGTTATTCTAGAGGATTGTACATTTCAACATAGTTTATCTCAAAATAAACCAAGTTAACCCAATGAAAACTTATTTGTTACTTTGAAGTCCCGTATATAAGAAACTACAAATGATTTTTCTATCCAACTGCAAAATATCTTCTTTAAATAGCTCAAAAAATAAGGAAATGTGTTATTCTAGAGGATTGTACATTTCAACATAGTTTATCTCAAAATAAACCAAGTTAAACCAATGAAAAACTTATTTGTTACTTTGAAGTCCCGTATATAAGAAACTACAAATGATTTTTCTATCCAACTGCAAAATATCTTCTTTAAATAGCTCAAAAAATAAGGAAATGTGTTATTCTAGAGGATTGTACATTTCAAAATAGTTTATCTCAAAATAAACCAAGTTAACCTATTGATAAAATAAGTTGTTACTTTGAAGTCCCGTATATAAGAAACTACAAATGATTTTTCTATCCAACTGCAAAATATCTTCTTTAAATAGATCAAAAAATAAGGAAATGTGTTATTCTAGAGGATTGTACATTTCAAAATAGTTTATCTCAAAATAAACCAAGTTAACCTATTGATAAAATAAGTTGTTACTTTGAAGTCCCGTATATAAGAAACTACAAATGATTTTTCTATCCAACTGCAAAATATCTTCTTTAAATAGCTCAAAAAATAAGGAAATGTGTTATTCTAGAGGATTGTACATTTCAAAATAGTTTATCTCAAAATAAACCAAGTTAACCTATTGATAAAATAAGTTGTTACTTTGAAGTCCCGTATATAAGAAACTACAAATGATTTTTCTATCCAACTGCAAAATATCTTCTTTAAATAGCTCAAAAAATAAGGAAATGTGTTATTCTAGAGGATTGTACATTTCAAAATAGTTTATCTCAAAATAAACCAAGTTAACCTATTGATAAAATAAGTTGTTACTTTGAAGTCCCGTATATAAGAAACTACAAATGATTTTTCTATCCAACTGCAAAATATCTTCTTTAAATAGCTCAAAAAATAAGGAAATGTGTTATTCTAGAGGATTGTACATTTCAAAATAGTTTATCTCAAAATAAACCAAGTTAACCTATTGATAAAATAAGTTGTTACTTTGAAGTCCCGTATATAAGAAACTACAAATGATTTTTCTATCCAACTGCAAAATATCTTCTTTAAATAGCTCAAAAAATAAGGAAATGTGTTATTCTAGAGGATTGTACATTTCAAAATAGTTTATCTCAAAATAAACCAAGTTAACCTATTGATAAAATAAGTTGTTACTTTGAAGTCCCGTATATAAGAAACTACAAATGATTTTTCTATCCAACTGCAAAATATCTTCTTTAAATAGCTCAAAAAATAAGGAAATGTGTTATTCTAGAGGATTGTACATTTCAAAATAGTTTATCTCAAAATAAACCAAGTTAACCTATTGATAAAATAAGTTGTTACTTTGAAGTCCCGTATATAAGAAACTACAAATGATTTTTCTATCCAACTGCAAAATATCTTCTTTAAATAGATCAAAAAATAAGGAAATGTGTTATTCTAGAGGATTGTACATTTCAACATAGTTTATCTCAAAATAAACCAAGTTAACCCAATGAAAAACTTATTTGTTACTTTGAAGTCCCGTATATAAGAAACTACAAATGATTTTTCTATCCAACTGCAAAATATCTTCTTTAAATAGCTCAAAAAATAAGGAAATGTGTTATTCTAGAGGATTGTACATTTCAAAATAGTTTATCTCAAAATAAACCAAATAACCTATTGATAAAATAAGTTGTTACTTTGAAGTCCCGTATATAAGAAACTAAAAAATGATTTTTCTATCCAACTGCAAAATATCTTCTTTAAATAGCTCAAAAAATAAGGAAATGTGTTATTCTAGAGGATTGTACATTTCAAAATAGTTTATCTCAAAATAAACCAAGATAAAATAAGTTGTTACTTTGAAGTCCCGTATATAAGAAACTACAAATGATTTTTCTATCCAACTGCAAAATATCTTCTTTAAATAGCTCAAAAAATAAGGAAATGTGTTATTCTAGAGGATTGTACATTTCAAAATAGTTTATCTCAAAATAAACCAAGTTAACCTATTGATAAAATAAGTTGTTACTTTGAAGTCCCGTATATAAGAAACTACAAATGATTTTTCTATCCAACTGCAAAATATCTTCTTTAAATAGCTCAAAAAATAAGGAAATGTGTTATTCTAGAGGATTGTACATTTCAAAATAGTTTATCTCAAAATAAACCAAGTTAACCTATTGATAAAATAAGTTGTTACTTTGAAGTCCCGTATATAAGAAACTACAAATGATTTTTCTATCCAACTGCAAAATATCTTCTTTAAATAGCTCAAAAAATAAGGAAATGTGTTATTCTAGAGGATTGTACATTTCAAAATAGTTTATCTCAAAATAAACCAAGTTAACCTATTGATAAAATAAGTTGTTACTTTGAAGTCCCGTATATAAGAAACTACAAATGATTTTTCTATCCAACTGCAAAATATCTTCTTTAAATAGCTCAAAAAATAAGGAAATGTGTTATTCTAGAGGATTGTACATTTCAAAATAGTTTATCTCAAAATAAACCAAGTTAACCTATTGATAAAATAAGTTGTTACTTTGAAGTCCCGTATATAAGAAACTACAAATGATTTTTCTATCCAACTGCAAAATATCTTCTTTAAATAGCTCAAAAAATAAGGAAATGTGTTATTCTAGAGGATTGTACATTTCAAAAAAGTTTATCTCAAAATAAACCAAGTTAACCTATTGATAAAATAAGTTGTTACTTTGAAGTCCCGTATATAAGAAACTACAAATGATTTTTCTATCCAACTGCAAAATATCTTCTTTAAATAGCTCAAAAAATAAGGAAATGTGTTATTCTAGAGGATTGTACATTTCAAAATAGTTTATCTCAAAATAAACCAAGTTAACCTATTGATAAAATAAGTTGTTACTTTGAAGTCCCGTATATAAGAAACTACAAATGATTTTTCTATCCAACTGCAAAATATCTTCTTTAAATAGCTCAAAAAATAAGGAAATGTGTTATTCTAGAGGATTGTACATTTCAACATAGTTTATCTAAAAATAAACCAAGTTAACCCAATGAAAAACTTATTTGTTACTTTGAAGTCCCGTATATAAGAAACTACAAATGATTTTTCTATCCAACGGGGAGATAGGGCTGTGGCCCGGTTAACGGAAACCGGGTAATTACCCGGTTGATGAAAAATAATTCAAGTCCAAGGAAAGGAATCATAGGATGCTGTTTCGTATTTTTTTCGTTTCTAGTGATAATAATATAGCTTGTCAAAACTCTAAAGTCAAGTGAATTATACTAAACAACTGAATTATACTAACAATTAAGTATTTTTTTCCTTTCTAGTGATAATAATATAGCTGTCAAAACTCAAAAGTCAAGTGAATAATACTAAACAGCATCCTAGCTTTTGACTTGAATCAGCTTGAATTAATTTTCATGGATAAACTAAGGATGATTAATTATTCAAAAAAACTGGAGAAGTCGCAGAATGCTTTAAAGTTTAGGATTCCAGAACATTTCCTGAATTGGAAAAGAATTACTATGGTAAATAAATCAAAAACCCCCTTTTTTCCTATCTCCCCCTGCAAACGATACCCGCTGGGTATTTGGAAAATTGGCAATGCAGCATCCGTAACTGGTCTATACATTAAATTAGAAATCTAAAAAATGGTGTTAATTTTAGAAGACAAACATAACAACAAAAATACGGTGTTAAATTTAGAAGACAAACATAACAACAAAAATACGAACCGTTAAATATGAAAAATTGAGATAAAAGATTATTGAAATAGAAAAATTCAAAGTTTCGATTCACTACGAGGAACAGACGAGCCGTAACGTCGTTTGACGGGTTTACTGTTTCCCGTCGTGCGGATAGCGGAGCGGAATTCCCTCAGCATTCCTTTCTAGAAGTTTCTGCCTTTGTCGTTTAGAGCCTCCCAAACGAATTCGCACATGCTGATGAAAATGGCGATTAAGAGACCGACAACCAATACGAAAAATACTCTGCCAACGTTGGCTAATCCGAGTTCACTAGCCGCTGAACTGCGGCCACCTTCGTCCTATAGAATTCAATTTTATTAAAATTAAATCATTTCATTTCAATTTAAATAATAATTAGAATCTCGTTCGTCAGCATACACAGAAGCTAGAAAAAAACCAACAAGCAAAATAGATTTCCAGAGTAACATCACCCCGAAGATCATCAACTCGTAAAATTTGTCAAAAAAAAATTTGTTTCTATTATCTCGACTTTGCGGCTTTACCACGGGCTTTTGAGGAACAAGCACAATGAAATTCTTCTTGAACTAGCTTCAGGGGTTCAGCAGCATACACAGAAGAAAAAACCAACAAGCAAAATAGATTTCAAGAGTTACATCACCCCGAAGATCATCAACTCGTAAAATTTGTCAAAAAAAATTTTGTTTCTATTATCTCGACTTTGCGGCTTTACCACGGGCTTTTGAGAACAAGCACAATGAAATTCTTCTTGAAATAGCTTCATGGGTTCGTCAGCATACATAGAAGCTAGAAAAAACCAACAAGCAAAATAGATTTCAAGAGTTACATCACCCCGAAGATCATCAACTCGTAAAATTTGTCAAAAGAAATTTTCTTTCTATTATCTCGACTTTGTGGCTTTACCACGGGATTTTGAGGGACAAGCACAATGAAATTCTTCTTGAACTAGCTTCAGTTGTTCGTCAGCATACATAGAAGCTAGAAAAACCAACAAGCAAAATAGATTTCAAGAGTTACATCACCTCGACCCACCCGACCATAAATGTCCATTATATCAATTGCAAAGTATTTAAAAATCATTCCAAAACAAACCTCAGACAGAAATAGGCATGATGCACCCCGTATCAATGCAATGGCTATGATATAATCCAATTTTTTTGTCAAATAGGATCTTTTGGGGTCCTATTACATACCTTTAGGACCAGAAATGTTCATTATATCAATTGTAAAGTATTAAAAAATCATTCCAAAACAAAGCTCAGACAGAAATTTATATTTAAGGCATGTTGCACCCCGTATCAATGCAATGGCTATGATATAATCAAATTTTTTTGTCAAATAGGTTTTTTTGGGTCCTATAGGACCATAAATGTCCATTATATCAATTGTAAAGTATTAAAAAATCATTCCAAAACAAACCTCAGACAGAAATTTATATTTAAGGCATGTTGCACCCCGTATCAATGCAATGGCTATGATATAATCCAATTTTTTTGTCAAATAGGTTTTTTTGGGGTCCTATTACATACCGTAAGGACCATTAATGTCCATTATTTCAATTGCAAAGTATTAAAAAATCATTCCAAAACAAACCTCAGACAGAAATTTATATTTAAGGCATGTTGCACCCCGTATCAATGCAATGGCTATGATATAGTCAAATTTTTTTGTCAAATAGGTTTTTTTGCGTCCTATTACATACCGTTAGGACCATAAATGTCCATTATATCAATTGTAAGGGTTTAAAAAATAAATTTAAAACAAACCTCAGACAAAAATTTATATTTAAGGCATGTTGCACCCTGTATCAATGCAATGGCTATGATATAATCCAATTTTTTTGTCAAATTGGTTTTTTTGGGGTCCTATTTCATACCTTTAGGACCAGAAATGTCCATTATATCAATTGTAAAGTATTAAAAAATCATTCCAAAACAAACCTCAGACAGAAATTTATATTTAAGGCATGTTGCACCCCGTATCAATATAATGGCTATGATATAATCAAATTTTTTTGTCAAATAGGTTTTTTTGGGGTCCTATTACATACCTTTAGGACCAGAAATGTCCATTATATCAATTGTAAAGTATTAAAAAACCATTCCAATTCAAACCTCAGACAGAAATTTATATTTAAGGCATGTTGCAACCCGTATCAATGCAATGGCTATGATATAATCCAATTTTTTTGTCAAATAGGTTTTTTTGGGGTCCTATTACATACCGTAAGGACCATTAATGTCCATTATATCAATTGCAAAGTATTAAAAAATCATTCCAAAACAAACCTCAGACAGAAATTTATATTTAAGGCATGTTGCACCCCGTATCAATGCAATGGCTATGAAATAATCCAATTTTTTTGTCAAATAGGTTTTTTTGGGGTCCTTTTACATACCGTAAGGACCATTAATGTCCATTATATCAATTGCAAAGTATTAAAAAATCATTCCAAAACAAACCTCAGACAGAAATTTATATTTAAGGCATGTTGCACCCCGTATCAATATAATGGCTATGATATAATCAAATTTTTTTGTCAAATAGGTTTTTTTGGGGTCCTATTACATACCTTTAGGACCAGAAATGTCCATTATATCAATTGTAAAGTATTAAAAAACCATTCCAATTCAAACCTTAGACAGAAATTTATATTTAAGGCATGTTGCACCCCGTATCAATGCAATGGCTATGATATAATCCAATTTTTTTGTCAAATAGGTTTTTTTGGGGTCCTATTACATACCGTAAGGACCATTAATGTCCATTATATCAATTGTAAAGTATTAAAAAATCATTCCAAAACAAACCTCAGACAGAAATTTATATTTAAGGCATGTTGCACCCCGTATCAATGCAATGGCTATGATATAATCCAATTTTTTTGTCAAATAGGTTTTTTGGGGTCCTATTACATACCGTAAGGACCATTAATGTCCATTATATCAATTGCAAAGTATTAAAAAATCATTCCAAAACAAACCTCAGACAGAAATTTATATTTAAGGCATGTTGCACCCCGTATCAATGCAATGGCTATGATATAATCCAAATTTTTTGTCAAATAGGTTTTTTTGGGGTCTTTTTACATACTTTTAGGACCAGAAATGTCCATTATATCAATTGTAAAGTATTAAAAAATCATTCCAAAACAAACCTCGTAGGTTTTTTGGGGGTCTTATTACATACCTTTAGGACCAGAAATGTCCATTATATCAATTGTAAAGTATTAAAAAATCATTCCAAAACAAACCTCAGACAGAAATTTATATTTAAGGCATGTTGCACCCCGTATCAATGCAATGGCTATGATATAATCCAATTTTTTTTTCAAATAGGTTTTTTTGGGGTCCTATTACATACCTTTAGGACCAGAAATGTCCATTATATCAATTGCAAAGTATTAAAAAACCATTCGAAAACAAACCTCAGACAGAAATTTATATTTAAGGCATGATGCACCCCGTATCAATGCAATGGCTATGATACTATCAAATTTTTTTGTCAAATAGGTTTTTTTGGGGTCCTATTACATACCTTTAGGACCAGAAATGTCCATTCTATCAATTGTAAGGGTTTAAAAAATCACTCCACAACAAACCTCAGACAAAAATTTATATTTAAGGCATGTTGCACCCCGTATCAATGCAATGGCTATGATATAATCCAATTTTTTTGTCAAATTGGTTTTTTTGGGGTCCTATTACATACCTTTAGGACCAGAAATGTCCATTATATCAATTGTAAAGTATTAAAAAATCATTCCAAAACAAACCTCAGACAGAAATTTATATTTAAGGCATGTTGCAACCCGTATCAATGCAATGGCTATGATATAATCCAATTTTTTTTTTTCAAATAGGTTTTTTTTGGGGTCCTATTACATACTGTTAGGACGATAAATGTCCATTATATCAATTGCAAAGTATTAAAAAATCATTCCAAAACAAACCTCAGACAGAAATTTATATTTAAGGCATGTTGCACCCCGTATCAATGCAATGGCTATGATATAATCCAAATTTTTTGTCAAATAGGTTTTTTTGGGGTCCTATTACATACTGTAAGGACCATTAATGTCCATTATATCAATTGCAAAGTATTAAAAAATCATTCCAAAACAAACCTCAGACAGAAATTTATATTTAAGGCATGTTGCACCCCGTATCAATGCAATGGCTATGATATAATCAAATTTTTTTGTCAAATAGGTTTTTTTGCGTCCTATTACATACCGTTAGGACCATTAATGTCCATTATATCAATTGTAAAGTATTTAAAAATCATTCTAAAACAAACCTCAGACAGAAATTCATATTTAAGGCATGTTGCAACCCGTATCAATGCAATGGCTATGATATAATCTAATTTTTTTGTCAAATAGGTTTTTTTTGGGGTTCTATTACATACCGTAAGGACCATTAATGTCCATTATATCAATTGCAAAGTATTAAAAAATCATTCCAAAACAAACCTCAGACAGAAATTTATATTTAAGGCATGTTGCGACCCGTATCAATGCAATGGCTATGATATAATCCAATTTTTTTGTCAAATAGGTTTTTTTGGGGTCCTATTACATACCTTTAGGACCAGAAATGTCCATTATATCAATTGTAAAGTATTAAATAATCATTCCAAAACAAACCTCAGACAGAAATTTATATTTAAGGCATGTTGCAACCCGTATCAATGCAATGGCTATGATATAATCCAATTTTTTTGTCAAATAGGTTTTTTTGGGGTCCTATTACATACCGTAAGGACCAGAAATGTCCATTATATCAATTGCAAAGTATTAAAAAATCATTCCAAAACAAACCTCAGACAGAAATTTATATTTTAGGCATGTTGCACCCCGTATCAATACAATGGCTATGATATAATTCAATTTTTTTGTCAAATAGGTTTTTTTGGGGTCCTATTACATACCGTTAGGACCATTATTGTCCATTATATCAATTGCAAAGTATTAAAAAATCATTCCAAAACAAACCTCAGACAGAAATTTATATTTAAGGCATGTTGCACCCCGTATCAATGCAATGGCTATGATATAATCCAATTTTTTGGTCAAATAGGATTTTTTGGGACAAAAAAAATCCTTTTACATACCGTAAGGACCATTAATGTCCATTATATCAATTGCAAAGTATTAAAACATCATTCCAAAACAAACCTCAGACAGAAATTTATATTTAAGGCATGTTACACCCCGTATCAATATAATGGCTATGATATAATCTAATTTTTTTGTGAAATAGGTTTTTTTGGGGGTCCATACCTTTAGGACCAGAAATGTCCATTATATCAATTGTAAAGTATTAAAAAATCATTCCAAAACAAACATCAGACAGAAATTTATATTTAAGGCATGTTGCACCCCGTATCAATGCAATGGCTATGATATAATCCAATTTTTTTGTCAAATAGGTTTTTTTGGGGTCCTATTACATACCGTAAGGACCATTAATGTCCATTATATCAATTGCAAAGTATTAAAAAATCATTCCAAAACAAACCTCAGACAGAAATTTATATTTAAGGCATGTTGCACCCCGTATCAATGCAATGGCTATGATATAATCCAATTTTTTGGTCAAATAGGTTTTTTTGGGGTCCTTTTACATACCGTAAGGACCATTAATGTCCATTATATCAATTGCAAAGTATTAAAAAATCATTCCAAAACAAACCTCAGACAGAAATTTATATTTAAGGCATGTTGCACCCCGTATCAATATAATGGCTATGATATAATCCAATTTTTTTGTCAAATAGGTTTTTTTGGGGTCCTATTACATACCTTTAGGACCAGAAATGTCCATTATATCAATTGTAAAGTATTAAAAAATCATTCCAAAACAAACCTCAGACAGAAATTTATATTTAAGGCATGTTGCACCCCGTATCAATGCAATGGCTATGATATAATCCTATTTTTTTTCAAATAGGTTTTTTTGGGGTCCTATTACATACCGTTAGGACGATAAATGTCCATTATATCAATTGTGTAAAGATTCAGTGAGCGACTTTCTATTTATCTAGGTCAAAGTTGAAGCTGTACTTTCTCTTTTATTGCCATTTGATCTTCTTTCTTTTCCCTTTCTCTTGACCTAGTTTGACCTAGTTTTCGGTATAAAACCCGACGCAGAATGTCATTCTGAAGCTCAGTCTTTCTGGGTTCATTCTGTAGTACAGTTGTCTCTGGTTCTGTAGGCGAGATGAGGCCCCAGGCAGTACGCTGGGTTTGCCATTCCCCGTCTATATAGATATTGGAAACTGTCTATGCTCTATATCTTATCTTCTTTCATTTGTATTGCATATTATTTGTATGTCGGCTTGAAGAGCCAAAGTACCATGTTTCCTATCATATTCATGAAGAACAATACAGGTTTTTATCATCAAACAAAGATCTTTCTGTTGACTATTGAGTGGTAAAGCTTCACGGCCTATCCGCTTAATACGTTACATGATGAATTCGTTTAAGTTGTCATCATTAAGTCTTTTAAGTCAAGATTTTTTTTACATTTCAACCGAATTTGTTGCTATACCATGGGCTCTTAAGGAACAAGCAAATTGAAAATATTCATGGAATAGCTTACTAGAGTCCTAATAATATATTTTAGTTTGTAAAATTCACAAGCAAATTATATTTGCAAAACTTATATATCACCCCGAAGATGATGAATTCGTTAAAGTTGTCATAAGATTTTTTTTACATTTCAACCGACTTTGTGGCTATACCATGGGCTCTTAGGGAACAAGCAAATTAAAAATATTCATGGAATAGCTTACTAGAGCCATCATAATATTTTTTAGCTTCTAAAATTTACAAGCAAATTATATTTGAAAGATTTATATCAACCCGAAGATGATGAATTCGTTAAAAATGCCAAATTTTTTTTTTACATTTCCCCCGACGTTGTGGCTATACAAAGAGCTCTTAAGGAACAAGCAAATTGGAAATATTCATGGAATAGCTTACTAAAGACATCATTATATATTTTAGCTTGTAAAATTAACAAGCAAATTATATTTGCAAAACTTAAATCACCCCGAAGATGATGAATGCGTAAAAGTTGTCAAAAGATTTTTTTACATTTCAACCGACTTTGTGGCTATACCATGGGCTCTTAAGGAAACAGGCAAATTGAAAAAATTCATGGAATAGCTTTCTAGAGTCCTTATAATATATTTTAGCTTGTAAAATTCACAAGCAAATTATATTTGCAAAACTTATATCAACCCGAAGATGATGAATTCGTTAAAGTTGTCATAAGATTTTTTTTAAATTTCCCCCGACGTTGTGGCTATACAAAGAGCTCTTAAGGAACAAGCAAATTGAAAATATTCATGGCATAGCTTACTAGAGTCCTCATAATATATTTTAGCTTGTAAAATTCACAAGCAAATTATATTTAAAAGACTTATATCAACCCGAAGATGATGAATTCGTTTAAGTTGTCATAAGATTTTTTTTACATTTCAACCGAATATGTTGCTATACCATGGGCTCTTAAGGAATAAGCAAATTGAAAATATTCATGGAATAGCTTACTAGAGTCCTAATAATATATTTTAGTTTTTAAAATTCATAAGCAAATTATTTTTGCAAAACTTATATCACCCCGAAGATGATGAATTCGTTAAAGTTGTCATAAGATTTTTTTTACATTTCAACCGACTTTGTGGCTATACCATGGGCTCTTAGAGAACAAGCAAATTAAAAATATTCATGGAATAGTTTACTAGAGTCCTCATAATATATTTAAGCTTCTAACATTCACAAGCAAATTATATTTGAAAGACTTATATCAACCCGAAGATGATGAATTCGTTAAAAATGTCAAAATTTTTTTTACAATTCCCCCGACGTTGTGGCTATACAAAGAGCTCTTAAGGAACAAGCAAATTGAAAATATTCATGAAATAGCTTACTAGAGACCTCATAATATATTTTAGCTTGTAAAATTCACAAGCAAATTATATTTAAAAGACTTATATCAACCCGAAGATGATGAATTCGTTAAAGTTGTCATAAGATTTTTTTTACATTTCAACCGAATATGTTGCTATACCATGGGCTCTTAAGGAACAAGCAAATTGAAAATATTCATGGAATAGCTTACTAGAGTCCTCATAATATATTTTAGCTTCTAAAATTCACAAGCAAATTATATTTGAAAGACTTATATCAACCCGAAGATGATGAATTCGTTAAAATGTCAAAATTTTTTTTTACAATTCCCCCGACATTGTTGCTATACAAAGAGCTTTTAAGGAACAAGCAAATTGAAAATATTCATGGAATAGCTTACTAGAGACCTCATAATATATTTTAGCTTGTAAAATTCACAAGCAAATTATATTTGCAAAACTTATATCACCCCAAAGATGAAGGATTCGTTGAAGTTGTCATAAGATTTTTTTTACTTTTCAACCGATTTTGTGGCTATACCATGGGCTCTTAAGAAACAAGCAACATGAAAATATTCATGGAATAGCTTTCTAGAGTTCTCATAATATTTTTTAGCTTCTAAAATTCACAAGCAAATTATATTTGAAAGACTTATATCAACCCGAAGATGATGAATTCGTTAAAAATGTCAAAATTTTGTTTTACATTTCCCCCGACTTTGTGGCTATACAAAGGGCTCTTAAGGAACAAGCAAATTAAAAATATTCATGGAATAGCTTACTAGAGTCCTCATAATATATTTTAGCTTGTAAAATTCACAAGCAAATTATATTTGCAAAACTTATATCAACCCGAAGATGATGAATTCGTTAAAGTTGTCATAAGATTTTTTCTACATTTCAACCGACTTTGTGGCTATACCATGGGCTCTTAAGGAAAAGCAAATTGAAAATATTCATGGAATAGCTTTCTAGAGTCCTTATAATATATTTTAGCTTGTAAAATTCACAAGCAAATTATATTTGCAAAACTTAAATCACCCCGAAGATGATGAATTCGTTAAAGTTGTCATAACATTTTTTTACATTTCAACCGACTTTGTGGCTATACCATGGGCTCTTAAGGAACAAGCAAATTGAAAATATTCATGGAATAGCTTTCTAGAGTCCTTATAATATATTTTAGCTTGTAAAATTCACAAGCAAATTATATTTGCAAAACTTATATCAACCCGAAGATGATGAATAAAGTATTAAAGCAAAGAAATCACTATAAAATGAGGGCATCTAGGAACGAAATCAACGCGACCAAGCAACGAAATCACGCAGAAAATTATTTCTTAAGTCCCCTAGCAACGAAATAACATAAAATTTATTCATTTTAAGGTATTCATCGAAGTTTGGAAAATTTTATCTCAATAACTAACGATGGAATATTTCCAAAAAAAATACCTACGGTAAAAGAGCCCATATGGAAGCTATGGTGAAAGTTTCATCGAAATTCGTTTGTTAGTAATGGAGTTAAAAATTGCCAAACTTTTTGATTTTAATCGCTAGAAAATGACTTAGGGGCATCAAGCAACGAAATCACCGCGACCAAGCAACGAAATCATGCAAAAAATTATTTCTAAAGTCCTTTAGCAACGAAATTGATTCATTTTAAGGTATTCAAGCAAAGAAATCACTATAAAATGTCTCTTAAGGGCATCTAGCAACGAAATAACCGCGACAAAGCAACGAAATCACGCAGAAAATTATTTCTAAAGTCCCCTAGCAACGAAATTGATTCATTTTAAGGTATTCATCGAAGTTCGGAAACCTTTATCTCAATAACTAACGATGGAATATTTACAAAAAAAAAATCCTAGGGTAAAAAAGCCCATATGGAAGCTATGGTGAAAGTTTCATCGAAATTCGTTCGTTAGTTATGGAGATAAAAATTGCCAATTGTTTTGATTTTAATCGCTAGAAAATGACTTAGGGGCATCAAGCAACGAAATCACCGCGACCAAGCAACGAAATCACGCAGAAAATTATTTCTAAAGTCCCGTAGCAACGAAATTACATGAAATTTATTCATTTTAAGGTATTCATCGAAGTTCGGAAACTTTTATCTCAATAACTAACGATGGAATATTTACAAAAAAAATTCCTAGGGTAAAAAAGCACATATGGAAGCTATGGTGAAAGTTTCTTCGAAATTCGTTTGTTAGTTATGGAGATAAAAATTGCCAAACTTCTTGATTTTAATCGCTAGAAAATGACTTAAGGGCATCTAGCAACGAAATCACTGCGACCAAGCAACGAAATCATGCAAAAAATTATTTCTAAAGTCCTTTAGCAACGAAATTGATTCATTTTAAGGTATTCAAGCAAAGAAATCACTAGAAAATGTCTCTTAAGGGCATCTAGCAACAAAATCACCGCGACCAAGCAACGAAATCATGCAAAAAATATTTCTAAATTCCTTTAGCAACGAAATTGATTCATTTTAAGGTATTCAAGCAAAGAAATCACTATAAAATGTATCTTAAGGGCATCTAGCAACGAAATCACCGCGACCAAGTAACGAAATCATGCAGAGAATTATTTCTTAAGTCCCCTAGCAACGAAATTGATTCATTTTAAGGTATTCAAGCAAAGAAATCACTAGAAAATGTATCTCAAGGGCATCTAGCAACGAAATCACCGCGACCAAGCAACGAAATCACGCAGAAAATTATTTCTAAAGTCCCGTAGCAACGCAATTTCATGAAATTTATTCATTTTAAGGTATTCATCGAAGTTCGGAAACTTTTATCTCAATAACTAACGATGGAATATTTACAAAAAAAATTCCTAGGGTAAAAAAGCACATATGGAAGCTATGGTGAAAGTTTCTTCGAAATTCGTTCGTTAGTTATGGAGATAAAAATGTCCAAACTTTTTGATTTTAATCGCTAGAAAATGACTTAAGGGCATCTAGCAACGAAATCACTGCGACCAAGCAACGAAATCATGCAAAAAATTATTTCTAAAGTCCTTTAGCAACGAAAATGATTCATTTTAAGGTATTCAAGCAAAGAAATCACTAGAAAATGTCTCTTAAGGGCATCTAGCAACAAAATCACCGCGACCAACCAACGAAATCATGCAAAAAATATTTCTAAATTCCTTTAGCAACGAAATTGATTAATTTTAAGGTATTCAAGCAAAGAAATCACTATAAAATGTATCTTAAGGGCATCTAGCAACGAAATCACCGCGACCAAGCAACGAAATCATGCAGAGAATTATTTCTAAAGTCCCCTAGCAACGAAATTGATTCATTTTAAGGTATTCAAGCAAAGAAATCACTAGAAAATGTCTCTTAAGGGCATCTAGCAACAAAATCACCGCGACCAAGCAACGAAATCACGCAGAACATTATTTCTAAAGTCCCGTAGCAACGAAATTACATGAAATTTATTCATTTTAAGGTATTCATCGAAGTTCGGAAACTTTTATCTCAATAACTAACGATGGAATATTTACAAAAAAAATTCCTAGGGTAAAAAAGCACATATGGAAGCTATGGTGAAAGTTTCTTCGAAATTCGTTCGTTAGTTATGGAGATAAAAATTGCCAAACTTTTTGATTTTAATCGCTAGAAAATGACTTAAGGGCATCTAGCAACGAAATCACTGCGACCAAGCAACGAAATCATGCAACAAATTATTTCTAAAGTCCTTTAGCAACGAAATTGATTCATTTTAAGGTATTCAAGCAAAGAAATCACTATAAAATGTATCTTAAGGGCATCTAGCAACGAAATCACAGCGACCAAGTAACGAAATCATGCAGAGAATTATTTCTAAAGTCCCCTAGCAACGAAATTGATTCATTTTAAAGTATTTAAGCAAAGAAATCACTATAAAATGTATCTTAAGGGCAATAGCAACGAAATCACCGCGACCAAGCAACGAAATCACGCAGAAAATTATTTCTAAAGTCCCCTAGCAACGAAATTACATGAAATTTATTCATTTAAAGGTATTCATCGAAGTTCGGAAACCTTTATCTCAATAACTAACGATGGAATATTTACAAAAAAAAAATCCTAGGGTAAAAAAGCCCATATGGAAGCTATGGTGAAAGTTTCATTGAAATTCGTTCGTTAGTAATGGAGATAAAAATTGCCAAACGTTTTGATTTTAATCGCTAGAAAATGACTTAGTTGCATCAAGCAACGAAATCACCGCGACCAAGCAACGAAATCATGCAAAAAATTATTTCTAAAGTCCTTTAGCAACGAAATTGATTCATTTTAAGGTATTCAAGCAAAGAAATCACTATAAAATGTCTAAAATGTCTGTTATGATACCTTAAAATGAATCAATTTCGTTGCTTAAGGAATTTAGAAATATTTTTTGCATGATTTCGTTGCTTGGTCGCGGTGATTTTGTTGCTAGATGCCCTTAAGAGACATTTTCTAGTGATTTCTTTGCTTGAATACCTTAAAATGAATCAATTTCGTTGCTAAAGGACTTTAGAAAAAATTTTTTGCATGATTTCGTTGCTTGGTCGCAGTGATTTCGTTGCTAGATGCCCTTAAGTCATTTTCTAGCGATTAAAATCAAAAAGTTTGGCAATTTTTATCTCCAGAACTAACAAACGAATTTCGAAGAAACTTTCACCATAGCTTCCATATGTGCTTTTTTACCCTAGGAATTTTTTTTTGTAAATATTCCATCGTTAGTTATTGAGATAAAAGTTTCCGAACTTCGATGAATACCTTAAAATGAATAAATTTCATGTAATTTCGTTGCTACGGGACTTTAGAAATAATTTTCTGCGTGATTTCGTTGCTTGGTCGCGTTGATTTCGTTGCTAGATGCCCTTGAGATACATTTTATAGTGATTTCTTTGCTTGAATACCTTAAAATGAATCAATTTCATTGCTAGGGAACTTTAGAAATAATTCTCTGCATGATTTTGTTGCTTGGTCGCGGTGATTTTGTTGCTAGATGCCTTTAAGAGACATTTTCTAGTGATTTCTTTGATTGAATACCTTAAAATGAATCAATTTCGTTGCTAAAGGACTTTAGAAATAATTTTTTGCATGATTTCGTTGCTTGGTCGCAGTGATTTCGTTGCTAGATGCCCTTAAGAGACATTTTATAGTGATTTCTTTGCTTGAATACCTTAAAATGAATCAATTTCGTTGCTAAAGGAATTTAGAAATATTTTTTGCATGATTTCGTTGCTTGGTCGCGGTGATTTTGTTGCTAGATACCCTTAAGAGACATTTTATAGTGATTTCTTTGCTTGAATACCTTAAAATGAATCAATTTCGTTGCTAAAGGAATTTAGAAATAATTTTTTGCATGATTTCGTTGCTTGGTCGCAGTGATTTCGTTGCTAGATGCCCTTAAGTCATTTTCTAGCGATTAAAATCAAAAAGTTTGGCAATTTTTATCTCCATAACTAACGAACGAATTTCGAAGAAACTTTCACTATAGCTTCCATATGTGCTTTTTTTCCCTAGGAATTTTTTTTGTAAATATTCCATCGTTAGTTATTGAGATAAAAGTTTCCGAACTTCGATGAATACCTTAAAATGAATAAATTTCATGTAATTTCGTTGCTACGGGACTTAAGAAATAATTTTCTGCGTGATTTCGTTGCTTGGTCGCGTTGATTTCGTTGCTAGATGCCCTTGAGATACATTTTATAGTGATTTCTTTGCTTGAATACCTTAAAATGAATCAATTTCGTTGCTAGGGAACTTTAGAAATAATTCTCTGCATGATTTCGTTGCTTGGTCGCGGTGATTTCGTTGCTAGATGCCCTTAAGAGACATTTTCTAGTGATTTCTTTGATTGAATACCTTAAAATGAATCAATTTCGTTGCTAAAGGACTTTAGAAATAATTTTTTTGCATGATTTCGTTGCTTGGTCGCAGTGATTTCGTTGCTAGATGCCCTTAAGAGACATTTTATAGTGATTTCTTTGCTTGAATACCTTAAAATGAATCAATTTCGTTGCTAAAGGACTTTAGAAATAATTTGTTGCATGATTTCGTTGCTTGGTCGCAGTGATTTCGTTGCTAGATGCCCTTAAGTCATTTTCTAG